>PDGT01000010.1:1969167-2030868 GCA_003671415.1 Megathymus violae
CCGGCGACTGGATGAAAAACTCGCCGCGCCCAATGGCAAGCCCGCCAAGATAGACAAGAGCAAGCGTGACCTCTTCAAGAAGATTACGTCCAAGGTATAACTCACCACTTACACAATATGTAAATATTTATACATGAATTGTAAACATAAAACGATTCAATAAACTTTCATTAAATATTTTACCTGTAGTTTATAAAATAACGTGTGATTAAATCCTTGTTATTCACAAATTATTACTAAAGAGGTAATCCGAATCCAGCAGTGGCATAAATCTAAGCTATGACATTGTTGACGATACATCTTTCTAGCGAATTGTAAGACAGTAAATTCCTATGGAAACCGGTGAACTTACACTTACGCATTACTAATTGCACGACGACCTGAGATGTAATGCTTCCATTTCCAGTTCCATTCCAGTCCACAAAACAGTTCCTACGAATTAACAGATTTGTGATCAAAAATTATTTTTTTGAGAAAGAAAAATTACAAATAATACGTTGGCCTTAAATTTCAAAATTCGCAGCTCATCGGACGCAACGTGGGGCAACTGTTCAAGAAGGAGGTGTATATAATGAATCTGCCGTCGATGCAAGTGACGCGCGAGAAGCCTCGCGGCGCACTGGACGCGGCCGAGGGCGCCGGCCTAGACTCGTTGTTCGCGCACGCGCCCACATAGCACCGCCCGTTCTCGGCCTAGCCGCCCGAGGAAGGTCGGCTTTCAGCCTGACCCCAACCCTGGATGTAACGTCGACACTCTGCGCCTATGTAGGTGGCGCAGTATGTTACTATCAATAAGGAAATTCAAATTAACGCAAATTAAAAAAACGCAACTACGTTAAATTGTGTCAATAATTAACATCCCTGCGTATAATGGTTGCGTTATGCATACACTGTCTATATTAATTATATTATCTATTTGAGCTTATATACAAATATATATGTTATTGTGACTTGTTTGTGTTATGAAAAATCTATTATTTTTAATACATTTTCAACCTGTACCCCAAATTACTTTTAGAACTGACCTGTCGAGTGAAGGTAATGGGTGTGGTTCGAATTCCGGTCGGAATAGATGCTATGTTTGTTGTTGAGTTCATAAATAAATCCGAGCGTGAAGGAGTGAGTTGGTGAGCGTTATTTTTTAACGGTTGGTCTTAATGTGTTGAATGCACTTTGACGTTTATAATACGAGAATCGAATGATTACGTTATCGAATTAAACATTTTTTCGAAATATGTACGTCTAAATTAGCATAGTTGAACAATACATTATAATGTGGCAATACCTTTAGCGTAAATGATTGACTGTAGTCAATAACTGTGGTTGTAGCAATTATGATAATAACATTTGAATTATAGTCGCAATTCATAATAGTTTCTGGTAACGTTGTCACGCTTTGCAGGAAATTGACTGGATATTACCGTGATTACCTTGAAGGTACAACTGTTGTTAACACAAAATTTAAGCATTATTTTGTATCTACTAATTGTTTATTTATTTACGCGCTGGCAGTCTATTAAATTGAATTTGCTAATATCCAGTGTTCATATTCTGTATTTTTCATGATATTCCCTTTCATACACTCATAATTTCTGTTCTCAATTTTTTTAATAATTTGGTTCAATTGGTAATACATAAATCAACAATGAACCATCTATGAACATGTAAATAACATACTTCATATTTTACTTACGTACTTAGCGTGTATACTTTTATAAACAATTTAATGAAATGTGATTTTAAAGAAAGGCCTATGATTAAAGTTCTACGCAGTAGGAGTAATGTACTATATTAATATAATATAAAAATTTCAAGGCTTGTTATCGTATCGGCATGTTGATGTATAAAAATGCGTGATAAACTATGTACGTTCTGTAAATATAACATAAAATTGTGTTTCACGTTTCTTTTGGTAAAAGAAAATGGTATTTTATAATAGTAGCGTTCACTTGCCGGCTCGGCAAAAGCCATATTCTACTCGAGATATTAAAATTATATTGTGAATAATAACAGTTTGTATGTTATTTAATTATACTGTTATAAATATATTGAGTTTCATTTCTTCCTTCTGTATTTTAGTGGGCTTATGTGTTACTTCATTAAATAATAGATGCTAACAACAACTTCGCTCATAAGAATTTTTTGACTGTACTAATACAATTTATACAATACGATTTTATAGCTATAACTCAGATCCTATCCAGCAGATTTTGACACATGTAAATTTCGGGTAAATTAAAATAGTGTTTAAATGAGGTTCAGTAATTAGCTTCAATTATAAACATCAAGTCATCAATTTTTTTTTATTTAAAATACGTTTGAATATAATTTCCTACTGTTCCAACCCACAACCAATAAAATTAAGGTAGGCATTGAAATAAATTCAACAAACAAGATAAATAAATAATTTATTGAGATTTACTTATCGTAAGTGTAAATAATTTGCAAGCCCACATCAATATTGGTGCCATTGGCGACCAGCGCCACCTTATTGGCATTCAAATCCACACTCAGTACGGAGTCGTCTTCCAGCGGTACACATTTGCTCTCGTGATCGCCCATTACCGGTATCTTCCGGGGACCCATCACAGGATCTTTATACCTCCATAGCTTTAAAGAGCTAATATCTGCAAACAAATTTTATAAACATTAATTACAGTAATATTACTATCATGATGAAAATATACGATTTTGCTACCAGTTTCAAATTTATTAAGTGGGTTTATGAAAACAGTTACACGTAAAAGTTTAAAAAGACGTACAAAAATTTTCATAACTGTACAACAGCATGAAATTTGTAAATTTCCCGCGGCAGTTAATTAACTCCTGCGCTGAATCCTTGCTCAGCCAAGTAGAATGTGATACAAATTCTGTTGTTAATTTTTTACAACACGTTGAAAATGAGGTTTTAACTCGGTGGTTCGAAACCAGCTAATTACATTTTTTCAACCCATACGAAACTAACCTTTCACAACCTTGACTTCCTTTGCAATTTTTATTTTAAGTTTCTCGACGGTATCGCCACTTGCGAGCGGCACAGTGACACTGAAGAGCGCGCTGCGCGGTACGGGGTTGATGGCGCGCAGCTGTACCGCAGCCGCGCAGCTGAAGCTCACGTGCGGTACCCCTGGCGCGCAATCCTCACTCGTCTTCTCCGGCGTGTCAGGGCTGTCCGTGAATTTCACTTCTATTGTGTCCAACTGACATGAAATAATCAAATTTTAATTTCTACCATCATATATTATCCATGTATGTGCATATCCATATGCCTTATAAATAAATGCTTGACTACAGTCTCACGATGATAAGTGACGACGTAGCCATAGATTGCGAGGTGCATTTATAAAAAAAGGCTATTCACTCTTTCCGTCAAGTCATTCACGCTGTAATTCCAGGTTTCATTAATAGACATGCAATCTCGAGGGCGTTTATAACTGTTGTTAGACCTCCATGGAAAACCTCTCAGGCTGCGGGTTGCGTGGTTTAAGTTGGTGACTCTCTCCCAACCCGCAGCTTTCTTCTGCAACATCACCTCCTCGCAGAAGGAAAGACTGGTGTTCCATGAAACACCTACTAGTTATGCTAGACAGATACAATAGTATCTGGAAATGTTAGCAGCCAGTTAGGCAACATCCAAGCAATCCTTTAAGACTGCAGGGACAGCCTCGACTGTCTAGGATCCCAGCCGGGGAGAGTATTTTTATGCCTAGCCTTAGCACCAGCTCCCACAAACATATAGGTGGACCACAGCTACAGTGAGAAATAAAGCAATATTATTGTTAAGTGACTGAATTAGTGTCCTCTCACAATACAAAAAGTTAGGCCATAATCCTACGGCAGACTTCATACCTCTTTGGAACCATTATTGAGGACGCTCAATGGTAACGTCTTCCTAACAATGATATTTCTAATATGCACATAACTTGAAAAACAACAAGAGGATTCGAAATAATGAGGTTTAAAAGTCTCACATCGAGCGTATTGAGCAGGTACTGCCTGTTGTCGGTGAGCACGGCGGCTTCGTCGAAGGGCAGACCGAGGGCCAGAGCGGCGGCGCCCGCCTGCGCCAGCTGCTCTCGCGCCGCCTGCACGAACGGCATCACGCGCTTCGAGTACCGCCTCAACTCCGGCACAGTGCCCAGCCGCGACGAGATCGTCTTGTTGTCTGGCAGACCGCTTGGCTGGAAACATTCTCTTTCTTAGGACTTAACAAATACTAATGTTCGCCTTGTACTTGAAATTCGACCATAATTAAATAACTTTCTGTTAAGATTTTTTATTGATAACACTAAATCACATAGTTTGCTACTAAAGAATAAAATAAAATCAGAGAAGGAAAAGAAACTGAACTGTCTATACCTATTCATATACTGAGAATTCTTAGTTTATCAAAAAAACTTACACCATTCAGTTCCTTGAGCGTACTCAATATGATATGTTGCCACTTGGGATACTCCTTTGCGACCCAGATGATGGCCTGGTTGGGTTTTTCCTGTTTGATGGGTTCTCCCTTTTTTGGCTTCTTCACGGCACAGTGATTCTTCAAGTAGATACGGAAGGAGTGCGCTGCCTCCATCAGATAGTTGCTGGCCTTAACCGCCACTTCGTCCACTTCACCAGCCACTGGCCATAGCTCGTGGAGAATACTTCGTTTCTAAAAAATTATACAATAAACAAAATGAAATACACAATGCTTATTATGAAAGAGCACTATTCCTTTTTTTAATTGTTAATATTGGAAACATTAAAATAATTTTCTATGCAAGTGTACTAGTCGCCAGGCAATAATTCTGTAATTACAACAAATATAAAAAAAAAAAAGTGAACCACAGTCACAAATGCGTTGCTTAACGAGTAGTTACAGGACATCAAAACATTATTTAACAAAAAAAATTATAATCACTTGCTTAATTCTTGTCTATTTAGTATCAAACAAAAATATAAATTAATCATCCGATTTTTTAACGATTGATATATTTTTAACTTTGAAATGAAATTCAAGTCAAGAAGTAAAATAACATGCTTTTTAAAAAATAAAATTTAAAATGCTCTGGTCCCAATTATAATTTTTATATATGACATTTAAATTCAACCATAAAACATAACTTTATGGCCTAAACATTTGCAAACGGACCACCTAATCATCACAGGGCACACCAGTCTTCGCTGGTCCCGAGAGAATTAGTGATCCCTCTCGTTAAATGGCTCTTCATTATCGTAAAATGTAACATTAAAAACATTTCACAGTTAAGTTTCGGAGAGTGTTAGCGAGCCTACAGACAAAGAAAAGATAATAAATAAAATAATAAACGTTTACACACACACACCCCCGCACTAGGATTCCCTGTGTTGCAGGTGGCGCGGACATAATATGACATTACAAAGAAAAGATACAGAAAAAGAAAAGTATTACAAAGCCCAAACACCTACAACAGGGTAGATCTGGAGCCTTCTCTGTAGTCCAGCTGGGTGCAGCACAAGCTAATAAGATCCAAAGACAGATAGAGCATATTAAACCTTAATTTGCCCAAACTTTTTAATGTTTTCCTTACATTGCCCAGGAGTTCCCAAACATGTTCAGCGACATGTGGACAGATCGGCGACATGAGTTTCGCCTGTATTTCGATGTACTTGGTGACCACCTCGCTGTGCACGCCGCCGTCCGAACACAGCTCGCGGTATTTGTCTCGTGCCGCTTGTAGCTCGAAGAAGCCGGTCTTCAGAGCGTCCTTGAACAACATCTTCGCGTAGTTCTCGTCCGTCTGCGATATCTTCATGTTTATCTCACTTATGAATACGTTATCGTGGAAGTTATAGTCTCCTGTCAAGTTACAAATTCGTTTATTTTTTAAATTAGAAAGTTTGACATCACTCAAAGCAATTATAGCTTAAAGCGTCAATTAAATATAAAAAAAAAATTACATAATACATCATAATCCTGGACATATGCAATAGAATCACCAAGAACCAAAATACGAAAACAAACATTTATCCATCACATAAAAATCGACCCCGGCCAGGAAATGCAAAGGGCAATCTTCACTCTGTAGATAAGATCACTACTAAGTGAGTTTTGCAAATGCAATTAACAAACTTCGCATCGCATCGATTTTGACTGCTACCGGCAACTTTGCCTTTTTTGAATATTTTTGCTCAGATACAAATAAAATTAAAAACATGGCATCCAAACTTTATAAAAATAAATTTGGCAACACTAATTTTTATTGTTACTTGTGCGCTAAATCGATAATAGGACTAGTATAAACGAGCAAATTGACCGCATTCTCGGTATGTGTGTATTAAATATTGCTTCAATATCACATGATGATATTGATGGTTAAATTTATCCTATACAATTTTACATAAGCTACCAAAAACATAAAAAGACAAACCTGTCCTAAGAGATGATTTGTTTGCCACAATTTCTTTCACCCACTCGATGAAAGTGTACAGCCGAAGGATAGCCGCATCGGCAGTGCTTTCGACAAAGTTGGCGTCTTCAACCGAGTCGCCGGCATCAGCGAGCGTGAGACGCATGCCGTCTGCACTGAATTTATCCAAGCTCTCGGAAAGTGTCAAAAAGTTGCCTTCTGACTTTGACATTTTGGCAGAATTCAACATCAAATGACCATTGGCTCTGATCCCCTTTGGCCATTTGTCTTCTTCTTTCTCCCATATGGCGCAGTGGTTATAAATATAGTATGTTAAATGGTTTTGGATCAAATCTTTTCCTGAAGCTCTTAGGTCCACTGGGTACCTGAAAACATGATTATTTTTTCATTAAAACGACACAATTTGTTATCAGTACAATATGATTATTACCAATATTTAATATCTAAATTACCAGAATTGGAAAGATTTCTTCATGAGATCTAAAGATTTCTTGGAAATCTTTGTGTTCTTTGGCAAAGGTGAATCTTTAAAGAAAATGTAATCCCACACTTCCATAGTCATATCTTCAGGTTTAATTTTGAGAGCATTTTCTGCATTGCCTCTAAAGGTATTTCCTTGTAGGAAATGTGCAACAGTATAGTATGCATTATAAATTGTGGAATCTGAAAGAGATTCTATGACCCACTGTTCATCCCAAGGCACTCTGGTTCCTGGAATATAAATAAATTTCCATGTGAGTTAGCTGAAACGAGTCTTTAGTAAAAACTATTTCATTAATATTCTCACCAAGCCCATATGTCCGGGAACACGCATATTCATGTAACCAATCCAGGGTAGCTTGGAAGTTTTTTCGAACTTCGTCGTGATATGTATTTATTCTAGACAAAGCTTTTTCTGCTTGACTCTTCCACTGTTCTTCACCATAATTAAGATACCATTGATTACAGAGTGCTACAACACATTCATCACCAGATCTTGATATTATCATTTTTTCGGGTTCATAATATAGGACACCACCATTTTCATCAATAATTTTTTTTTGTATCTTTTTCTTCACATCTTGTATTTTACTACCTTTGAATTCTCCAACTATCAGGACACCATCATAGAATCCTTTGAGATACACCATTTCTTTAGCTTGCATTAATTTTTCTTTGTCATTTTGACTCTGAATTTTAAGCATGTCATAGACATGTACTGCAGAAAAATTGCCAAATTCTGGAATTTCTAGTATAGGTACTGGTGTGTAAGGAAGAACCATTTCGTCTTTGATGCCATACTTTTCTCTGAATGCTGCTTTCTTATTTAAGTCCATAAGTGCTGCATAATCATCTGGAGAGTCACTGGGTACACTTGTAACAATTCCTGTACCCTTATCCTCCTTAATGGTCAACATTGGCAAAGAATAGATTTTTGGATAACAAGTAAATGGTGCTTTCAATGCAACCCCTAAAAGATCATTGCCTAAGATTTCTAATAGGATATGAAACACTCCATCAGTTAAAGTAAAACCTTGATAGCACATATTTCTGGCTGCTCTTCTGGTACAAATAAATATGCCATCCTTTATAGTCTCAAAGGCTATATATTTAATATCTGGGTGGACCCAGCAGTTGGTTTGACCATACATTGTCTCTGGTCTCAATGTTGCTGCAACAAAACTGACTGTCTTTCCTTGGAATATCCTACAAAATAATTAACAAACATTTGACATTACATTACAATCATCTTCAGGTAATCATTACCTATCGAAAATTTGTTTCAACCCATAACTTTCAATACTCACTTCAATGCTTCTGGTAGTGGGTGAATGACTTGCATTTTAATAAGGGTATACTCTTGAGGACCTGCCCCCTCACCAGTACTCCTATCATGGTCCATGCAAGGTTGTTTGTCTAAAGGAGAAAATATGGTGTAGCGTTTACCATACATGATCTTGTTACGTGCTTTTAGATGATTGAATTGCCATCTTATGAATGAATCATAGAATGGATTAGCATCTGTTGTTATAAATTTCCTACGCCAATCTACCTACAACAAAAAATATTCGAAGCCTTTTGTATGTACCTGGTCATTCTCATTTGTTCTTGTTTCATTCAATACATAGATAAACCTGCTAACTGAATTTCTGTATAAGATTCCCATCAGCAAGTGTCTCACATAATTATTTATATGAGATTGTTACAAAAATACCTTAAAAAGTAATTGTCTGATATTTTTAAAGATATTTTTTCAACATATTTATTGAACTCCTATTATATTTTTGCAATATCCCAAAACTATCATTTCAGTTTTGTTTGTTGTTTTTAAAATGTTATGAATTACTTTTTAAGCCAGTTAACATAAATATTCAAATTTTTTTTTCAACTTTAAAATAAATAATAGAGAAGATGACTGTGTTCTATGAAAATAGTCTTAATTTATAAAGATATATGTTGATTTTGTACATATAACAAGAATTTTTTATTCATTGTTATTAATCTAGAGTGTAATTCCTACACATTCAAAAATCTATTTCAATGGGAAATCGAGATTAGAGAAACTACTTTTTCTTACATATAATATTATAATATCATTAATAATAAAAAGTTATTTGAAATATAACCATCATCTTATTATTTTTCATACTTGGATGTAAATATGCTTAATTTTATTCAATAACTTAAACAAAAGCAGCTGAACAAAAGTACTTTTTATATGCCAATATATTGTAATTTAAAGTCAGAATTCCACAACAGCATTAAAATTATGGCAGTACTGCTTAAAGCTGCCTTTAGTTATACACATGTTTGTTTTCTCATACAGAAATGTTGAGTTATTTTACCACATGACCTATTTATCTAAAAACTGTGGTTTAAAAACTCAACAAATATATATCAATTTTAATTAAGTTAATTCCATAATCTGATTAATAAAACTCTTACATGTAAACCCATCCTTGTTAAATCTGTTACAGCTCTAGGGGGGAAGTATTCCAACCAATACAACTCATCAGCAAACTCCTTGATTTCTTTTTCAGGGACTCCAATACTCTGCATTATTTGCCACTGATACTTAGCAGCACCAGTTTTGGCAACCGCTTTACTTTTCTTTCCTTTACTTTTGTCTTTAGGCACAACATCCTCCTGGGTTGTCACCGATACCTCCACTTCTTCAGGGAAGACTGGTGGGCAGCCATAAAGTTCCATTTCCCTCTTTAGTTTATCTGCACAGGCTTTTATCGGCATTCCAGTACAGTGGAACCCAAATGGAAAAAGAACCTTACAACCTTTCAGCCTATAATATCTCACAGCAAACTAAAAAATACATATTTCAAGGATAAGATGGTGATAGCATTTAGTATAGAGCATGAGTTAAAATTTATTTGTGTATTGGGGCCTAATTTGTAACATCAGATTTTTTTGGAAATTTTAATGTTAATAAACTTTTTTATCATAACATATTTTTATCTCTCTGATTGTACACATATAATCCTAAAATCACAAAATAAATTTAGATGATTCTTGATATGTTTGGGACTATATTATGGGTCATAATCTAAGATACTTTCCGTTCCGCCCTTTCTAGTCCCTGCGGAATTTTGTAAAGCAATGCGAGTGCAAGAAATGTGAGTGCGGGTTATATTATAGTATCTCTATCAACTTACTTCACATTTTGACAATGAAAAAGTGTGCCCTAAATGTAAGCGACCATTCATATATGGATAGGGAAAGGTACACATAAACTTTTTATGTTCCCTTCCATCGTCGGGTGCCTCCACTTCGAATATCTTCTCCAGAATCCATCTATCTTGAACCTTTCTCTCTATTTCTTGTAGATATTCGACCTTAAATGTTCCCTTTCGATCTAGGGTCGCCTGAGAAATATATTTAAATGTTAATTTAACGTTTTTTAATGCCATTTACATCTAAAATGCTGCCACTTACTGCGGAAGAAAAGGAATTTATTACATAGTAAATGTAAGGTATTTATTTAGATAAATTTAACCTATAAATGACACATATAGACATGTAAGATGGTAACAGAAGACTGAAATTTTTGAAAGAGTAATTATGGGATAAAAAAAAATATGTTTACCATTCAAATATCGTATTTCAACAAATAAAATAAAATTAAGTGTTTATGTTTCATGTACTACAAATTTTCAGCTATTTACATACAGCGCAGAACACACGTTACGGGACGATATACATACGTCACCACAAAAACCACAGACTACATAAATGACAACAAGCACAGGTTAAGAAGGATCAATATCACAAAATGTATGCCATTATATATATATATATTGATAATGATAATTATAAGCATATAAATTATAACTTGTGTAGTTATTGAATAAAGATAAATATAAAATAATAACTTTCTTACCTTCTTCTCATTTCCCAACCCACAACCCATCAGTGATATCTAGCTGATGTCCATGGGCGACCGTGATCACTTACCATCAGGTAGCTCGGCTGCTTGTTTGTAGGCTATTAACATAAAAAAAATATTTTATTAGTCTCGCGAGAAACTTTAAATTAAATCGAAATATCCCAACACTGTAGAAGCTTACTTATTTTCTTACGATTGAAATATATAAAATTCAGGGATATATTACTTTTACATTTATTATTATTATTACTACAGAGAATAGCATATAAGTCTATTTTCTTATTAAAATATATTAAAAATTACGAAGCTTAGGCTCGACTACATGAAATTTTCATGCGCGGTGAAATTTGGTTCACCCAATAACAAAACATGAATTACCAAGACCATTTGATGTAAACTAGTGTTCGCCTAGTTATCGAAATTTCGTCATCATAATTGAATACCATTCTGACACCAAAAAAAATGGATAATACCATAGTTCATTATCAGAGAGGAAAAAGGTATTCAACGGTTTTGCCTTTGCATATTTAGATTTAAATTTTCTTAAATATAATATGTGCAAGGATGTATATTTGTTCAATAGGATAAACTAAAGCACAAGTCTGAAATATTAAAGCTTATGCCGCTAATGAAAGAAAAGCAAAGAATTTATCTAAAATTCTTTGCTTTTCTTTCATTAACGGTACACTGTAGAATTCAAGTCCCAAGTAAAATTCCAGCCCTTATTTATAAAATTATAAATATACATATGCACGTGTAATATTGGTCTTACTACTCTTACCTAAAAATACTTTACCATTGAGGAAAAAAACCGGGAATGACTGTGTTCCAATTAGTTAGTGTTATATTAACAAATTTCAATTGTATGCTTATCTTGCATACGCATTGTCACATATTAATCTATGTGTATTTTTGTAATCAATTATTTTTAAAGTTTTACTATTGTTATATAAGCAAGGGACAAGGAAATCAAATACTGGCCTATTGTAAGTAAGCGATATAGAAATTTTCCAAGTCAATATTAAAAAAAAATAATATTAAGCATAATTTCAATGACACTAGTGTAAGTTTGTATAAAATCATGTGCAGAATAGTGTGATTATAAAATAAATGCTGAAAGTCTCACACCTTCGTCCCGAGAGTAAACTGCGGTAATAGAACACTGCTACCTTATGTTAGGTTAATTTTAGCTCATACAAATGGTTAAAATACTGCATATAATATCATTGAAAGTTTTAAACATCGTTTTGTAGTATGGGTTACATTTTAGAAAGGACTAAAGAACCATGGACGCCTTTAGCATAGCGGACGCGATTAAAAACTATGACATTCATCTCAAGATTAGAAATCACAGTTCGAAGTGTTTACGCCAAAATTTATAGTTGCCGTTTATCGTTGGATTTTAATAATAAGTTCAATCTCTATTAGTTTGTCTTCATATTTAATAGTGATATATAAAAATATTTCCGCTTTGTTTTAACTTTGTTATTGAACGCACGCATAGTTAATACATCAAAACTTATCTGTGCACTAATATTCATGAAAAAAACAATTGACAAAAAAAATTGGCGCCAGTAACGTTGTCTGTCATTGTCATTTTATTTACCGGAAACTTCGCCACCCCGTTTAGAGGACGCGTTTGCCGGGAGCGCCGGTTTCCTTGTAAATTTTTGTTTCTTTGTGTAATTTAGAGATAATGGCGCCAAGATCAGTAAAGGCAAAGGTATAGTAGCGTGGTAATTTAATTAATATAACATTGGCTAACGAAATCGAAAACAGGTTTATATTGTTATCGACAAGGTATCAACTAAGATGCTTGTGATTTGTCATTGTAACTGTTGGATTTTCATTATCATATGAAAAACTATAACGGTTCCCAATGCCACGCATTTTAAATATAACATTCCGTTCCGACAAATTAACTTTTAGCTTAACATGAGTTTATATTACACTGAATATCAAGAAGCCGCGTGTTTTACGTGTAAATATACACACATTCACTATTCAGTAGGTATCTTTCAACATTATAATGAAACTTGTTATTTAAATTTTATTTACGGTGTCCCAATGGCGCATGTGTATTAATGTCAACAATTGTTAAACTGGTAATTCTGCTTCTTCTACATCCTGTAAATAGTAAGCATTGCTCAAAGAAATTTTAATGTGATCTTTGTATCCACCGTTCTGCGTAGAAGCAAATGGTGAAGGGTGAAATAAATGTTTCTTCATATTCAAAGATACTGTTTGGCAAAGGGATCCAAGTGGAATATATGTTCTTATTTTATATGTGAAATAACCAGTTATTAGTGAACTAAAAGTCCTGTTTGTTTTCTGTGTTATATAAAAATGTGATGTTTTTTTTTTTCATTTTCAAGAATCAATAAACATGATGAAATTTTCAACTTCTTAGGTCAGCAGAACTTTCATCTCCTGTTACAATATACCCTAAATAGATGGTGAGTATGGGAATTCTTTGAAATGGAATTTTATCATTACTAATATTTTTTTCCAGAAAGCTGCAGATTTAAAAGTATCAGAAAATGAAGCACCTTCAAAGGGCAAGGGAAAAGAGAAGAAATTTCTAGAGCCTGAAGTAGATGCAGAGGAAGAAGAGATTCCAGTGATAGAAAAAAAAACTAAGCGTGGGAAGAAAGTTTTGGAAGGAAAACAGGCAAACGGAGATAGTGCTGTAGCAAAAAAGGGAAAGAAAAAAAGTGATGAAGAACCAGTTTCAAATGATGATAACTCTGAAGATGCAGAGTCTATACCAGCTGAAGAAATTGAACAAAATGATGATGATGCTGACACTAATGGGCAGTCAGAAGAAGCACTGATGGTTCCTGCTAGTCGAGGACGTAAAAAGCAAGTTAAGAAAGACCCAGCTGATATAAAACCAAAAGAATCAAGTAGAAGTAAAAGGAATCTTAAACAGAATGAAACAGATGACATAAAAAAAGACAATGGTGATGATAAACCAAAGGGTAGGGGTCGAGGTAGAAAAGTCGCACCAAAACCAGAAGGAGAACCTGAAGAAAATTACAATAATGCTGAAGAAGAGGACAAACCTCCAACCAAGGGTAGAAAGAAGGCACAAGGTAAAGGAGCAAAAGAGAAAAATCCAGAAAGTGAGAATGAAGAATTACAAGAGGAACAAAAAGATATAGATGACCCTGAGGAAGACCCAGAGCCCAAAAAAGGTGGTAGAGGTAAGAAGAATTACGGTAAGAAAGCAAAAGTAGAAGTTGAAGACAAAGAGGAAGAAATGAAAGATGAACCAGCAACTAAAAAAAGAAAAGTCAAAAAAGAAGAAAAGGGAAAAGGTACAGTTCTTGTTTTATTGTGATGATCTCTATAAGTTTAAAAAAATACATATTTCATTTTCATTGAATTTTCAGTAGAACCCAAGAATGACGAGGAGATGGAGGAAGATGTACCAGAGCCAAAACTGGTAAAAGGCAAGCGAGGACAAAAGAAAACAGAGAAACCAGTGGAAGTAGAGGAAGAATTGCAAGACACTGGTGAGCCTATTAGCAAACGCCGGCGTAAACAAGCCGACGACAAGGGTAATTAGTTCTGTTGCATCATTGATATATTTGGACATTTGTTTTGTATTACTATAATTAAGTGTATTTTATTATATTATGAATAAATGGTTTTAAAAATATCTATATCAAATTATTTTATTTATTTTTCTGTACCTTTTTATAACTTTCTGATTTGATTTCTTAAGAGGTTTGAATATGTCTGAATGGTAATTTTTCAAGTATTTTTTTTTTATATAGCCTACAGAGCATGATAATAGTTTAAAGAAGTTAAGAATATAATAGTTAACATAAGTAAATGTTAACATAAGTATTAACAGGGTTTTCATGGTGATCAAAGTTTTTCAATACCATTTATAAATATGTAATTATTTCTCTATTAAGAAGTTATTTCCATCAAAATACATGTCCAAACCATTTATTATTAACTCTTCAGTTAACACTGATGCATGCTGGGAGCTGTGAAGTAAAAGAATCAAATTCATGCTTGTGAAATAGTAAATATATATTCTTATTATTTAAAGTTGTTTGATCATTAGATAGAGACTTATATTGCATGATACAATAAGAAAACTAACTTCGTGCTATTTATATAATTAAAATAAAGTTATGATATGGAACAAGATTGTTTTGATAGTTTTATTAACTATTGGAAATCTCAAGGAATTAAAAGCCTATATAATCTATTAAGTTGATATAATAGATAACTTGTAGAATGTAATTGATTTCTAGCATATGGTAATAATAATAGTTGTCACACCACAATACTACCGGACTTAGAGAAATTGATAGTAAATAATTATGTTCTTAGTTATTGATCTTGCTAAGACAAACATTTATACGAAACCTACACATTAGACATGGACGCTGGCGACAGGGTGCAAGGGAGTGCACTTGCACTTCCCGTGTCCGGAAAAAAACTACATTTTTTTATTAAGTTTTATTAGTATAATTGTATATTTTATATTATTCACTATGAGCTTTGGTTTAGTTTAAAAAGATTGGATTCTATTTCGATAGAAGGTATAGACGCTTCTTCCTTCATTTCTTTTCGAAGTTCATTGTCTTATGTAGGCCTTCTGTTTTTTCTCATGCCTCTTGCTATCTACTGTTAATAAATGTAGTTTCATTCTAATTTTTTTTTATTTAGTTTTTTTTATTTTATTGAAGTAAAATTCTAAAAATGGCTAATGGAAGTTGCAACAGATTATTTGTGAATACACATTTTTTCCCAGGATAACTGCCTATCTATTACAAACTGAATGAGATAAAATCATGTACTTATTGAACCCTATTTTATGAACTTTGCTTTTAAGTATCATTAAGCACTCCCAATTGTGTGACGGCACTGATTACTGAATTATGCCTGATTAGTTCTTTGGCTTATTACGCCGCTAAGCTTTGAGTAACGTTTTAAATTTTTAATATTCAACATCTAAAGATCAGCGACTTTATATACTCAATGTCATAAGGGTTAATGTACAATAATAAATTAAAATGAATATTTTAAATAAATTAATTTCCAGTTATAACCGAAGACACGAAACAGAAAGCTTCGGCCAAGGGTAAAGCGGCAACAGACTACGAATCTATTGATTTCTCTAATGATTCTAAGAACTCGCTGGGAAAAGAGTGGAATTTCAAAATAGCCAGTTGGAACGTCGACGGGGTCAGAGCGTGGTTGGGCAAAGGAGGTTTGGATTATATACAATATGAAAAACCAGATATTCTGTGCTTGCAAGAGTTGAAATGTGCAAAAGATAAACTGCCAGAGGAGATAACGAACTTGCCCGGATACCATGCGTATTGGTTAACCAGCGAGAAAGATGGCTATGCCGGCGTAGGGATCTACACTACCAAACTGGCTATGACTGTGCAATATGGCCTACAAGATAAGGAACTAGATTCCGAGGGACGTATCATAACCGCAGAATACGAACAGTTTTATTTAATATGCACCTATGTTCCTAACTCTGGTCGTAAACTAGTTACACTACCTAAAAGACTGAAATGGAATGAAGAATTTAGAAAACACGTCAAATCGCTAGAGAAGAAGAAGCCTGTAATTATATGCGGCGATATGAACGTTTCACATAATGAAATAGGTATTTATTTGATTATGACGTACCATTTAACATGTCTAGAATGTGGTTTATATCAGGCCACATAAAAAAGTTTTTGTCTACTTCGTATTTATAAAAAAATGTCTTTACAGATTTAACGAATCCTAAGACTAATAGGAAAAACGCTGGCTTCACGGACGAAGAACGCGCCGGTATGACAGAATTGCTAGGAGAGGGCTTTGTGGACTCGTATAGACATTTATATCCGAATAAAACGGGTGCTTACACATTTTGGACATATATGTTTAATTGTCGAGCGAAGAATGTTGGGTGGTAAGTAATGAAAATTGTAATGTAGTTAATTTGTTACATATGTTTCAGTTAGAGGATAAAACATTTTGTGTCACCGCAGCACGCTATGCCATATTTACTGCCATAGTAAAATATTTATTTTTTTACTGCCATTCAAGTTCAAAATCATTTATTCATATAAGTATTCTGTAAATAAACTGATACACGTCATTTTTTGCTACTAACACCGTTTCGAAAAGGTGCTTTAACATTGAGGAGAAAAAACGGGTGAAGAAACTCCTCAGCACATATTTTAAAATAACACATGGTAATTACAAAAGTTTAAACCTGCGCGGGAACTGGTTACGACACTATAAGTTGTGCTTTAACGCGTCGCTTAAAAGTTCCAATGGGTAACTCATATTGATCATGATAATTAAGTATTCGTTTACACTATAAAACATTTTCGCAATATGTAATTTCTTCATCGATTTTAAATTTATTATAGGATTAAATAGACAATTCTATTAGATATTCAATATAGAGAAATGATAATAATAAAGTTAAATTATAATATAATAATTTATTATAATATAATTTTCATAACATTTATAGACTTAAGCTTCATTTACTATTTAATTCGGCGGCCTACGTATATGAAAAATGGCTTGTGTCAACTGCCGGCTTCATTATCATCAATTCATATGATTTTAATACTCATAGGTAAAATATAACACCATGTTGGTGAAGAATATGATGTTGGATGCTTGGGTGGTGGCTTATCCAGATACAAATTATTCTTCTGAATATGAACTGCACGGAGCTTGGGATGATTTGGGATGGTTCCGTTAAGAGATTATTAAATGTTATGAGTGCTTTTTTGTATAAATAAAATATTATATTGTAATTTTATAGTATATATGATTATATTCGTAAAAATACCTTTAAATGTAAAGTTTTATATAATGAATAACATAATGAAGAGTTATAATCAAAGCGAGGCGGGGATACTAGAAGAATATGAAATGGAAGAGTTCTCACGGAATAAAATCTATCATCTATCTAGTATGTTCTCATAGCCCAGTTGGTAGAGAACCTGCCTGCCAAGCGAGGGGTCCTGGGTTTGATTGGGGAATGTTGGTTCTCAGGTCATGGGTGTTTGTAATGTCATATTTGTGTACGTCCACGCCACCTGTAACACAGGGAATCCTAGTGCGGGGGTGTGATTGTGTAATTTATTATTTTTTTATTTTATTTATTTATTCATGTACATAATATACGCCTTATGAAAATACCTAGTTCCACGTATAGATATTTTTTTTGTTTCAGGCGTTTGGATTACTTCATAATTTCAGCGAGACTAGTGCCGGCACTCTGTGACAGTGTCATTCGGGAGAAGGTGCACGGTAGCGACCACTGCCCCATCTCTTTGTTCCTACATCTGAGCACTGCCGACAAACCCAAGGA
Source organism: Megathymus violae (assembly GCA_003671415.1). Classification (NCBI taxonomy): domain Eukaryota; kingdom Metazoa; phylum Arthropoda; class Insecta; order Lepidoptera; family Hesperiidae; genus Megathymus; species Megathymus violae. The sequence continues at coordinate 1,987,301 of PDGT01000010.1, forward strand.
ATAATACCTACTTCATCTACTTCGACTCCCTCAATTATGAGATGAATAATTTTGCGAACTGAACATACAAACTGTGATTGATTGAAAAAAATAAAAACATTACAATTATTATTTATTTTCTTGCATACCAATATGTTACATTTAATAGGTACAGTCACTGGACCCTATAAACTGGGATTTATCAATAGACTTCAGCTATTACACGTAAGTATTATTTAGTAGAAATTATATGGAATTAATTTAAAATTTTATACACCATATTTTTTTTGTACAATATTTGCACATTATATTGCATACTGATCAAGAACTAATAAGACAAAACGTAATACAACAAATATAGCATTGTTAATTAATTTTAGCTACTGCTTATTTAAAATATTGACATATCTGGTCCCTTGCGCCGATACTTCATATGAATCTGAAAACAAAAGTTTACACGTAAAGATGCAAAAGTATTACTATATACTATCACACTGTCGGAAATCCACAAATATGTTCATTGTGAATTATACTTCTATTACCACCATCTTGACCATCATCATCACCCTAACGCACCATCACTACGTCTACGCCACCGCTACGATTACCCCCATCATTGCCACATCAATTATAGGCATGTTATGAACGTGATCAAAATTCTTTCATTGAATGAAAACTTTTTTTATTTAAATAATCATTCAACTGCTCAAATTGAAAAACGAGCAGACGACAAACCTAATAATAGGTGATCGCCGTCAATGGAATTCCGTATCACCAAACAAAACCAAAGTCCATCGAAATCTAACTGGAGAACCCATATACGGCACGATGTACACTAGAACTAGAGTTATTTAATATTATTTTTAGCTCGACTTCGCAAGGGCGATGAAGAAAGATGGAAGGGAAACAAGTAAAATGAAGTCTTACCTGAACAATTTTACTGAATGCTTCTCTATTCAGCAGAGGATAAACCGCTCGTAAGTGATTCAAGGCACTGGACTCGAGTTCTTTCTGTCCAGAACAAAACATAGCTATGCCTGCCTCCAGCCCCGTGCCAAAGTCGCATTCATCTACGGCTATATTAGCATACGTTATAACCGGTTGTAATTCCGACAATATTTTGTCCTTTTCGTTTTGGGATTTCGCGTCCGCCAATTGTTTAAACAGCTTCCTAAGTTTAGCTAGAAAAAGAATATATGATTAGAAATAAACTATAGCTTAAGCCACTGAATCACGGAAAAGCTCAATAAATACCACTATCACTATAATATCGCTGGCAGTACAACTACCCACTGCACGAGGTTGGTTAATGTGGTCGGTCGTTTACGATTAGCAGAAACTGATGATTTATTTTGATAATCTTTATCATTACGATGCGTTAGTGCTGCTGTTCTTGGATATTATCTAACAAGATATCGAATTTCTTACATAATTGAAAAGATAAAGAACTGTCAGTTTTCTTTAACGTGTCTGTTTTCACATAAGGAAGACTTCTTATAAGCAAATAACTTAAAAACATAGCAAGTACAACTATGATATTGATCCCCTGTAGTAGTCCAATTTCGATGCCACTAGAGAGACCATCCATAAATTTATGTTACCCATTGTGGGGGTTGGACTGTAACAACAAAGTGTAGAAATGTCCTATGCTTTGTGACGTCACATGTATATATGTCAGATGTTAAAATCACTGTTCTTTGTTATAGGATATTTAGACATGGAACAAAGTTTTGTAGATTTCTAAAACATATGATTTATTAACTGTAGATTTTAGTAAAAGTGGAGATTTATTTACAAAAAAGTATAGTAATTGCAAATAAAGTAGTGAGGAGTCACGCAAATGTTAATGTACCTGTGACAAGAAGGAGAAGAATGCTCTAAGATTTTTGAAATTTGTGTGACATAATTTATAGATGTTGCTGTGAACAACGCATTATAGTGTTATACAATATAGTTTCTTACCATCACTTTCAGCTAGTGATCTGTACCCCAATTGTGTTTTTTTATTAAATGGCACAGCTATTCCTGCTCCGTGGAATGATTTGCAAACAGTTTGTAGCTGCCTATTTTTCATATTAAACTCTTCTAAAGTATAGTTATGGTCCTTGGCCCATTTAGTTATTTTTTCCGTTAATTTCTGACATGCAACAGACACAAAGGGCGAAGTTTTCTTTTCATTTTGTAAATACCAACTGAAAATATATATAAAATACTTCTACATAAGTGGATATACACAAAATTTTCACAAATCAAAATGTAATAAATTGGACTTAGTTATGCCAAAATGTACCAATCCACAAATTGTCAAAAAATGAGTTAACGACACCAAAATGATCAAAATGTTATATATTAATACTCAGGAAAAACAGCTCAACTATTATTCACATCTGGCATCATAAAATGCATTTATGAACCAAGCCACACATTACAAACATCAATAAAATAATTCTGCTACAATGATCCACAAAGCTTTGATATAATCCTAATAACTTATACAAGATCCAGATTATTTTGGTTCATTGAATTAAATGAAATATGTTCCAAAAATTGTCTCAAAGTATTAAGTGACACATAAGGAACTTTAAATTCTAATAGACAATTAGGCAAAAATAAACCAATAGTTTTTATAGTTTAAGATTTATTTCATAAAATCTACCACAATGATTCAAATGCAGTTGGTTCACTTTCATGATTGATTTAATTTATATTACCATAGAAATAATGCATTAGTTAGAACAAAAATACTTTTATTAAATTCTTTTTAATACTTTTAATAAAAGTAAAACTAAATGGTACCTTTGGGCATATCAAATTTATGTCCAATTACTTGATAAAATCAATTTTGCCAAAATATACCAAGTATATTTATTTAAAATTATTTGAAAATTCTAAGGTAATACAGATCCAACTAAAATATTCTCAAAATCAATTATTTTAATTTGGTAGATTTAGGCATAACTAGGTCCAATTGATTCCTTAAAAAGTGAATAGTGGGATTATGATAAATGAATGGACTATATAGTGTGGCTAGAACAGTGATATTTTCTTATTACTAACAATACACAATCTTACAAAATCTGTTTTTTTTAGGATCCATGGACATTCATTTAAAATCATTCAAATAGCCTAAACCTGAGGTCAAATAATTAGCAGTCAGACTAAAGGCAAGAATTTATCCCCAACCTTAGGGGTACACTAGCATTAGTTTTTGTTTTTTTTTCATAGATGGCTGACAGAGACATAGCAATAAGTGCACAAAGCAAAGAGATTATTTGATTGTAAGTAGTCAACTTCGCCTATAGATTTTCATATTAACAAAAGTGTAAATAAAAAGGAGGCAAAACAAAAATAAATCAGTTTTTAAATTCCATAAAATAGTCAAATATTAAACATGGTTTTTTACCCAATTGTTTTATTGACTTGTAGTGGCGCACCTGACTTCATTCAGGTTGGACTTATCTACCTGTTAATAAGTCTTATGTAGTCTAGCTAATTTATAAGTATATATAGATGATATATAGGCAATGTCTATCAGGAATAATGTACCTTCCTAATGGTAAAAGAACTTTTCAAATAGGTGTCATGGTACCAGAAATTTCCCCATGCATACACACAGAATTTGCACTCTCTTTATAATATTAGTAAACATTGGATATTGAGTTGGAGGGAGTAATTCAGGCCACAAGTACAAATCGGTTTGTGAAAAGTATTTGCAGAGTTAGGAATTGGAAACAAAAATTAATTATTAAATTTACACTATGGACACTGAAAAATTTTGATACTTACAATACAGCTCCAAAAATATTTGTTGCAATTGGTTTAATGGTGTAACCCTTTTCACTATTATTCTCTGCCAGTAACACAGGCTGTTCAGTAGGGCTATCCCTGAAGTAACCAATATGGTATTCACTTTTGCCCTTTTTTTTCAAAATAGCCTGAAAATTTGCAGTAGAATTTTCTTTAATTTAACTATTATAAAGTACATTTCACTTACTTATATTTGAATGGTTGCTACAAATTGAATTTTCTAAAAAAATGAACAAAAATCAGACCCTCCTAAAAAACAACCATGTAATGTTTTATACCTTTTTTAAGAAAAGTTTCAAATGGCAAGTATGTTTTGGTAAAGAAACATAGGACATACCCCGACTAGATAGAGTACGCCCTGAAGAGGACAGCGGTTATCCGCTGGATTCATAGAGCTCAGGACCAGTCAGAGTGGCACAAGTTAAGGGAGACCTATGTCCAACAGTGGACTTCGAAGAGCTGATGGATGGACAGATACCACTAAGTGGACACTCAGTTAATAAATGGGTTCACTTAATTTTGAACAGCAATGTGTCATGTAGCCCCTGGCATTTGATTGACTTGTTAACTCATTTACCAGCTGGGACCTTAACAAAAAATATATTTACATATGCAGAAAATTGTATATCTGTTTAATTTATTTACCTGAAATTCTGGAGGATCATAATAAAATCTCCAATGTATTAAATACAAATCCTTATCATCTATTACTGGTAGTTTTCCCAGTAGCAAATCATATGGGCCTATTAGTTGTAAGTTAACACTGGATAACAATTTCTCAACTGAACCCTCTTCGCTTTTCAAACATTCATAAAATATAAAGAAATCTGAAGGCATCTGGACTAAAAAGCATTCCTTAAAAATTTTATTATCGGAAACATTGTCGAAATATTGTGTACTTTCAACAATTGCTATCTTGGTAAAATTATTATTGTCTGCTACAGTGTCACTATCTGAAGCAGCCTTTTCTTTGGTTGATATATTTGCCTCAGATGTTTCCAAACTAAGAACTGTTTTACATTTTTCAGTTTCTGTTTCATCGAGTTTTTTAGCTTTATCGTTTCTGGAGTATGGGCTGTATCTATTATTTTTCCGCTTTTTATTATCAGCTTTTCCTTTAAACTGCTCTGGAGGATGTTTGAATTTGTTTTGATGATCTTCATTTTTTTGATAGCAATTTACGCCGTATTTACATATTCTTCTGGTATCCTTTAAGTAAGCTTGCCATTCATCAGACATATTTTTAAAACTCTTAAACACAGAAAACCAACCACAACAAAAAAGGTATCATTGAATGAATTCCTGCTGCTGATTTTACTACCAACGATAAACTAAAGTATATAATAGTGACTTACTTAGATTGTAATATCTAGAAAATTTAGGTAAATATTTTATATTGTAGTAATACCACCATCCATAAAATCACCATCATAAAGTATATCACATCAAAACAAATTAAACGTCAATAACGTCAATGCACTTAACTGTCAACCGTAGACAATACGTAAACACTATATCACAGGCTATGCACAAAATTCTAGTCAAAACACCGTCAATTTATAATAGTTTTACCAAATGTGTACGTAGCCTTATTCTATGTGAAATTATGTTCAATAATACTGGATCAAACTCATGTAGCTAAAACGAAAGCCTTAATATTCCGAACATCAAACAAACTTGTTGTAACCTTGATACGCGCGAATAAATATATATTATATTTTTCACAATTTAATAGGCCTGATTTGACTGTTCTTATTCATGAAAAATTAAAAGAATAGTAAAAGAAGAATGTAAACTTACATAACATAATTGAAAATGTTATTGTATATACGGATGAAGATGGTTCAACCAATGAGTTTGAATATTTATCAAAGAATTAATATATAATTTGGGTGTGATTTCAGAAAAAAAAAATTGTGGCTATAATAATAATAATTGAATTGACCGTTATAACGCCTAATGGTAAGCAGTTAGTAGAAACAATATGACAATACCGTTTCACTCCTCGTATATAGGTATCTAACTGTTATGGTCATTGGGTTTTAGAATTTAATTATCGAAACGATTAGAAAATCTTAAAATATAAATAGATTTATTGTAAAAATCAATTTCTTTGGTGAATCGATTTGTTAATGCATATCTAGATGATAAACGTCAAACGGGCCTATTAGATTGTGACGACTATATTATTATTATTATTAAGTATTATTGTATATCATAAATATTGACTTCATTCTTATTTACTTTATTACTTTTAAATTCTTAGGAACCATGATAGTATTTGTATATAACATACATTATAAAAACAAACATTATAAAAGATAACAAAAATGATCTAAATTGATAAGACATATTTAATTTTATCTTTATAAAAATTCATGTTGTCGTCTTCACCGATGTCATTACTCTCCCTTCTACTCCGTACTTTCGTTTTTGACTTAAGCTCAACAGTGGGACTCGGCATTGAAAGTTTTACGTCATGGTAACTTGTGATGGCGGCAACCCGCTCGTTAACTTTTAAAAATGGAATCACTTGCGACCGTGATAGAGAAGGTGTTGGACGGTCTTCTTGATCTTATTTTTGGGAGGCATACAAAGCTGCATGAGGCTCAGTTCGGTTTTAGGCCGGGGTTGTCCACCGAAACAGCAATTTTGCGCCTCAAGCACACCGTCCACTATTACGCTTCACGAGGAACGCCAGTTTACGCTTGATTTTTGGACCTATCGAAGGCACTCGACCTTGTGACTTATAAAATATTATGGGATAAGCTCTTGAGAGAGACTAATACGCCTAGGGAGGTGGTCAGCTTAATAAACTATCGGTATCAGCACCAGACTAATACGGTAAGATGGGCTGACTCATACTCGAAAGAGTACGGGTTGGAGTGTGGAGTGAGGCAGGGCGGGCTTACCTCTCCTCGGCTCTTCAATCTGTACATAAATGGACTGACTGAAGGGCTCAGCAAAGCCGGAGTAGGTTGTTCAATTGATGGCACTTTTGTTAATAACATCAGCTATGCTGATGATATGGTTTTGCTCAGCCCGTCAATCAAAGGACTTGAGGCTCTTATTGGAGTATGTGAGAGGTACGTGATGACCCATGGCCTTAGGTATAACGCAGCAAAAAGTGAACTCCTCGTTTTTAAAGCAAGGAATAGAGCACCCAGGGTCGTTCCTCCAGTTAAACTTGGAGGCACGGTCTTAAATAAAGTCACCAAGTTTAAATACCTCGGGCATTGGGTTAGCGCTGACCTTTCAGATGACCTGGATATTGAACGGGCGTTGGCGGTGAGATGCAACATGTTGGCGCGTAGGTTTGCGCGGTGTAGTGCAGAGGTCAAAATCACACTTTTTAAAGCATACTGCCAAACCTTCTACACATGCAGCCTACGGGCCAAATATACCAGCAGATCACTGAACGCCCTACGAGTCCAGTATAACAATGGGTTTAGGATGCTGATGGGACTGCCCCGCTTCTGTAGCGCATCCGGTATGTTTATGGAGGCTTGTGTTGATAGTTTTTACACTATTTTACGGAAACTCGTAGCTTCAGTGATGCGGAGGGTGCGGGACAGCACCAACAGTCTCTTGAATACAATACTGGACCGGCCAGACTGCCCAGTAGTAAGGCACTGGAATGCTTGTCAAATGCGTTCCAGGAGCCATATATTTAATATTAAATAATATTAAGTAATTGTAATTATAAGTAAATAATGTCAACACAAAATAATTAATAGTTGTACTGTTAAAGGTGGATGGTTTTCTTAAAATCAATTAAAGTAAAAAGCTCGATTTTAAAATTAATTAGCACACCATCGTTTTATTAATCTTTCATGAAAATCTTCTTAACCTACATCAGAATTTTCTTGACATCAATATCTTATCTGTTTAAGCATCTTGTTTAAATTTTAAACAAAATAATAAATTGAAATACCTCATAGCGGAATTATAGCAATTAAGTGAGTGTCAAACAAAAAACAACACACATCAAGTGTTGAAGTTAGTTCTATTTTCGGCCACGTATTTTTAGGTCCTTAAAACATTGTAGGTACTGTACAGTACTCTATTTTCTTATAAATTGTCATGACATTCTTACAGAAGTCATTGTCATTACCAAAGAATAGCGAAACCCAGGACCAATAGAGACGAAATACAATCTGAAAGAGAGGCCATGGTGGAACGTATGGGTCTCACACTTGGGGAAGTGTCCGAACGGGGCGATGCCAATCTTGTAAGATTCAACTCAACCAAAGCACAGACGTGTCTGTTCAGCGCCAAGAGGAGCTCGTTCACCTTGGCTCCTACTTTTCAGAATGTATCCTTGAAATGCACTGACCGCCTTCAATTGTTGAGAGTTTTGTCGAACCTCAACTTTGGTCGGTTCATCGAGCTTAAGGCTAAAGCGGCTGCAAGGAAACTGGGGGTCCTTCCGAAGGTGAGACGATACTTCACACCGAATCAGCTTTTAACCTAGTATAAAGCTCAGGTTCGACCACGTGTGGAGTACTGTTGTCACGTTTGGGCTAGTGCCGCCAAATGTCATCTATCTGCGTTGGACTCGACGGAGAGGCGTGCAAAGAGGCTCATTGGTGACCCAGATCTGGTTGAAATCAATCTGCAAAGCCTTGAGCATAGGCGCAGGGTTGCCAGCCTCTCGGTCTTCTATAGGGTACATTTTGGAGTCTGCGCATTAATTAATTAATTGTTCGAATTAATTCTTTCATCTCCGTTTTTCTATCGAACAACTCGACGTACGGCAGGTATCCACCCTTTCGTTGTGAACCAACCATCTGCACGGACGTCGCGGTTTTCGTCCTCGTTTATTATGTGCACTGCAAAGGACTTGAATAACCTGCCCGCGTCGGTGTTGTCGGTTACATACGATGTGGGAGTCTTCAAGAGGAGAGTGAATAGGCTATTATAAGTTAGTGTGTTCACCATCTTAGACTTCATCAGCACTTACCATCAGGAGGGACTGTTGTCAAGCATTAACTAATTGTATGTAAATTAATTGCAAACACCATTTAATGTTCGTTGGGTAATATGGAATAATTATGAAATGAAATGATGGCAAGGTCATATTGTATCAAGTAATCATTCTCTTCATCTATCATCTACCAGTAATCAAATGGTGTAATCTTTTTTAACACATTTATCTGATGAAACTGCCGTCTCGTTTATCTTGAGAAAGCTTTTTTATTATTAGACACAATTTCGTCAGTCTTCATACTTAAAATCTATAACAAGTACCTATTCTACGCTGTTTATTTAAATTTTAAAATGTAGCTGTGTTGTTTCTTGCTAGCGTTCAAAAATATTCCATACTAGCTATAGTGAAATTGAATTTAGAATAAAGTATATTTATATGGCTTTTGTATGGTCATTCACGTGTTTTCCATATTTTAAAGGTTTTATGATGATAAAAAATATCAGCGAAGACGGCCGAGTTATTGCTAAGTTAAATTTACAGCTGTGAGTGTAGATAGAAATGTGGCCGTGAAGGTTCTGAAGCGAAATGAAACAACGGATTAGTCGTGTTTTATATTTACAATATTTTTACATACATTTCAACATTATACCGGCTACTGGGAGCTCTTTTTAATTCGAGCAACGAACGGTTACATAAACTAACACCTAAATCTAAATTGTAATAAAAATGAGTCGTGTTAATCTACTGGGCCCGCGTTAGGCGGGATCGGCGCACGAGAATCAATAAAACTCCGGTGACCGAATGTTTCCTAGTCGAGAACAGTGGCAGTTTTCTTAGAAAGTGATATTCGTATGTACGAGAGTAACTTTAGGCCGCTTCAAGCGATCATTTATTGTTCAAAAGGACGAATTGGTCTTGTGTGCCCTTAATTGTCTGATAATAAAGGTCGGAACTCAAATTCTACAAAGTATACAAACATTTCAAATTGACGTACCGTCCCACGACTACACTAATCCACTACGTTTTACACGTGTACAGACCTTACAACGAGCTGGATATAAGCAATTTATATCATCAGCCTCTATTTTATGGAAGTCCTCAATATACATTTATTAGTTTATTTATGCATATTGTAAAGTACTTTTTTTATAGGTGTATCAAAATTAAACCAAGAAATCGGGTTTAAACTTCAATGTCGTTACGAATTCCCTTCGTTGATCATGATAAAGAAAATTCAGAATAATTGAGTTTAGGCACCTTTAGATAAATAGGTACTATTACTATTTTCAGATGAATAAAATTATATTCTAAAAGTTTGTGTTACGGTAAATAACATGCACGCCGGCTCCCGTAGCAGCTATGTAAGTAGTAAAAATTTATAAATTTAGGTAATCCTAAATATCAATGTGCCTATAAAAGACTAATTCGGCGGATATTTTATTTTAAACTAGTAACTTTACAGAGAACACTAAACGGTGAATGCTTCTAACAGAGATGCGTTCAAAGTTACTCACATTCTATCTACGTATGTTTTTGAACTGATCAAACATTTAAAAAACGAAACTGAAACACGACTACACGGCAGCTGAAACGGGTTCTGTACCAATCCCGACAGTTTACTTCTGACCACACAACAAAAGCTACAAAACAGGATTTTCCGATTAAATGCGGTTCAGGTAATGCTGATAGATACAGACATGAAAAAATACAGCCAGACATACATACATGTAAAATAAATTCTATCACTGTCTTAGAACATCAACATTATGAAACATCAATTAATAACAAAACAAACTATTTACACACTATAAAAATATTAAAATATCGACATTTCCAACGTTTTGACCTTTAGGACTGAACAATCAGTCAAAAAAAGTATAACTCTCAATAGTTAAAATTGTTACGTAAATAAATGCTTTCTGCATAAAACGTACATCATGGGGTCATGACTCTCTACAGACTTTTCGATAAATTAGCAATGCATTAGATATTAATTTATCATCAAAAATATAAATTCATTTGACTAAAACGATATGTTAAATGTTTTCGATGATATGTTTCTCATCTACAGTATGACGATGTTAGAAAAGTCGATATTTTAACGTAACATTAACATATAACATCCAACGTGCTCGTCAGGGGACTAGAATAACGTTTCGCGTGAGTGAGAAGCCCGTTCGAGCCGCGGCAGCAGCACGGGCCGGCTCGCGAGCTCCGTGTACTCCGCGGCGCCGGCGTCACCGCCACCGCTGTCTGTTGAGAACTGTTCCACTTCATCGTCCGTGGAGTCTGCGTCGACTTCCGCAAACACAGAGTCGGCGCCCACCGACACTACATCACACTCCACCGCGTACGACGGCCCCACGCTCCCAACAGACGCGAGCGGGGCCAGTCGCTCGCTGGGACAAGGCGACAGCCGTCGCTCGTGTAGGGCGCATACGACCGATGAGCCGCGCCTTTCTAGATAGGAACTTCCCGAGCTCGAGCAAGTCGCCGAACTTAGTCGACGATCTCGAGTGCCACCCGACGGACGTCTTTCTGTAAATCTCAGCGCGGAGCCGGGCAAGGAATCTCCGCGGAGAGTTGAGAGTCGACGGGGTGGTGCGAGCGAGCTCCCATACCCACCACCGTAAGATGCGAACCGAGCTCTCCTCGGCCAAGGAGGAATCTCGCCTATCGAGGGCCTGAATCGAGCGCGTTCACAGAGCGCTTCTTCCAGCGCCGCTGTTAATTGTCTCTCCTCCTCCACGGCCTGTTCCTCGGCTACCACTGCTTCCGCCAGCTCCACTAATTTTGGATCATTCAACGCCTTAACGGATTTGCTGCGACTCTTGTACACAATTAAAAACACCATTAATGCGAAGAAGCCGCCGAGAGTGGCGGCTATACGCACACCTGTCATGACGTCGTAAGTGGCATAAAACTCGATCCGCACGCGATCTCGGTCTGCCTGCGAACGCTCGGTGCGGTTCTCAGCCGCTGCCGCTGCCGCCTCTCCACCGCCCCAGCCGTCATGATGCGCCATGGCTCGGTCAGGTTTTCATCGCCTGTGAAAAGGTATAATGAAAAATTCATATTCCTTATCAAACATGAATAACACTAATGCGGTTACTGCTTATGATAAAGAGTGCGCTATTAAGATAAATACTGGTTTGATAAATCAACAAAGCTTTTTTGCGTTGGATTTACTATCCTGACAAAAAATGTTGGAGTAGGATTTTGCGAGTTACATTTAATTTCCGATAACAGAAAATGGCTGGAGGACCGTATAACAATGTTGTCGGTAGGCGATTTCCGTTCGCCGTTGCCGCGCTGTGTCGACCGGAGCGAAGTATCTGGGACACGTCGAATCGTGCGGCATGGCTTCTCCACATACTTACCTTTAAATATAATAATAATACACTGCGTGTTTTTAAGTAAACGCTAATAAGCTGACACTTTATTGAAATAACGAATATTATTTTTAGGAAATTATCATTATACCTATATTTACTATCTAAAACAAACAAGTTTATTAGATTTTATACAAAAAGCACTGTATCATAGTTTATTATGTGGTAATTAAAATACCTGTCATTTCAACGATGAAATTCATAATTTTTGCATTCTCCTTAAGTTCGTAAGGTAACTCAAATAATATATCGTTAGGTAAAGGAAATAAATATATGGGGACAATTAAGGTGCTGGGCTTTAGGGAAGTTAAAGATTTTCTGTTGTACGTCATGAATGAGTACAAAAACGTGGATCGTTCCATTATAGCCCTTGAAATTCAAAATAGGTGAAGAGTGGATTAAGCTCGCGTGAAATATATTCTGCACTTCGGAACGATATTAAAGTATTCTTATTAACTGGGATTCTTCAGTTCCCTGTTATCTACATGTAATGACTATTCCCAACTACTTTTACTTCCCTGGAGTCCTTATACAGTACTATTTAACCTTACAAGGTTAACAATCGTGTTTTTCAGGCCATCTAAGTTTTTCCTTATAAACTGTGCATTGTAATTAGAATAGTTAAACTATTTTAAATCCTATTTAAATATTTATCTACTCCCATGCTTTAAATCTTCTATAAAAGAGTCTGAAACAGTTAGCTTACTGCCAACATTAAAACACCCAATGACATAATAACCATAATATCATCCAAACGGATGATATAATGTTGTACTGAATTTCATAATAACATTCATTTATTTCTTTTCGATCCCTTCTGTGCAAAGGGTTTAGTCAACAGACAGCCACATTCTTACTGCTCGATGTGTGGTATCTCTATGAATTTTAAAAAAAGAACATTGTCATTCACGTGCGTTTCACTACCAGAACGCCGTGCGCCGTAAAAAAAAGTAGTTATTCTAATCCCCGACATTTTGGTTCGATATTTTTATTGTTTTGTTAACAAAAAGAAATGAGCAAGTGTTACAAAATGTGTTACTATACAAAATGTTAATTACTACTACAATAAATAATTCTTTCATTAATACTTAGTTTATTTGTATATACTCAGTAATTGATGATATTAGGTTACTAAGACTGTCTGTTTTAATGCTAGCAGTAAACTAACTGTTTCAGAATCTTTTATAGAGGATTTAAAGCATGGGAGTAGATAGTCTTGTATGCAACTATTGATAATTAGGTATTACAACACTCATGTGATACTATTATCTAGGCTTCGCCTCGTGTGATAAATACACATTCGTGTTTTATTATACAACAACCCCTTAGTATACAACAGTTGCATAAATAACTATAACATGCCTTCGTGTAAATCATTTTGTGATAAAATTTTCTTGTATATAATATCGCACTCACACGGATTTTTTATTTTAAAAAAGACGTTAAAATAACAACATATTACGAAAAAGTACAATCAAACTTTAATGGATACATTTAAAATATCCAGAGACTGAATTATAATGAAGTATTCCAGGAATCCCATAAAGTTTTAATTGACGTAGACCCTGTTGTTATTTCGCGAGGTATGTTTTTCGAATCTGTTCCTGTACATGGTTCTTTAATTTCGTATTTACTTCTTCCAGAAGAAGCGCAGAATCTTTTGGAAATCTTTCTAATGTTATGTGGTAATTGCTTAAGACCAGCCACTAATACTTTTGCAAGTAAACGAAATGCTAGGATTCTAATGGGTACACATTAATAATGTGTAACCTTTATATGTCTACTCATATCCATTTTTATGCTTCTTTATGCTTTTAACGGCCTACTATAGATCACCTGTGTCTCCCTACCTGAAGAGGCGTGGAATGTCAATCACATTTCTTCATTACGGATTAATGGAGAAGTAAGTGGCTAAACGGAGTGTCAGAGGTTTGTGTGACGCCCGATTCAAGTCATCAATTATATAGCAGTATCAGCGGCGTGTACAGGATTATGACACTGGGTATGCGGCGGAGTACTCGGTCACAAAAACTTTTTCTTTTATAGATATTTAGCATAGTCACAGCCACGCGACGGATCTCTAAGTAACTCTCTAACCATGTCAACAGAACAAGTCTTAGATGTACTACTATCCATGTACATCTTCTACGGCAACGCAGACAAAACAGCGATCGATCGTCGCGGCGGAAGAAATTCTAATAAGTAAAATAATAAGCTAAAATATTATGACTACTCACCTAGTCAGCTTCAATTTCCACATATTCAAGGTTCCGGCTACTTGAGATTACTATTACCTAATCACCTATCACCTAACACAAACCTCACAATCAAATAACATTTAAAAAAAAACAACAAACGCACTAGTAAAAGCAAATCACTACAATTATTATAGAAACTCAGCAATAAACTGTTAAATGTACTCACTTTCAAATGTTAAAATGAAAAATCTTTTAAGAAAACTATAAATATACTGGCGCAAACAAAATAGTAAACAATGCTTATCATATGAAAAAAGCAAAATGGCCTCCCGCGAAACACAAACCATTAGACATCCGTCTATTATTTTTATTCGGATTATAGGCAACGAATATTTTCGATTACTCCCTACAATTGCCGAACTTCCGTAGCCTGCCGCAGGAGTCGCGGCTTTCGATATTCATGGGTGTGTGCGTTTGCGAACTGTGTACGGACACCTAAATTACTTCACACATGCGAACATATCGACTGCGGCAGGCGGCGGCAGGAGTTGGTAGATTAGGTACATTATTTTGCAGCGCCGCTTGCTTGTCGCCAAACGTCTAGCAAACATAATGTTTGTGTGCTTGCAAATAGGTGCTATTTATAAAATATTAGGCGTTTTTAAGTTATTATATTTTGTTTATTCATTTATTTACTATTAATTAAAGGCATCTAAAACGTACGAACGTTTTATTAAAATATCTGTGAATGGCAAGTAAAGCACTGCATTTCTGCCTACAATGAGCGCACGCCCCTGAGCAGTATGTATGGGCTCTTTATACCGTCACGAGTCTATAGATATGAAGGCCCTTCAAGTCACATCAAGAAAATAGTGTGTAGTTTAAAAGGGTTTAAGTTATCAGTACAGGGTTGTCAACACTGCACATATTACCGATAACTAATTGGGACTGATTGTATAAGAAGGATGTAATCTTCATCGCATGTAAAAAGTAGGGTTAATTGAAATTTAACATTTTCATTCCAAATAAACAGCCACACACTCGGTGTGTTGTATTTAAAATTTATATATTATATAAGTAAACGAATTAGTTTAGTTATATTTTAATTACTATACTATCTAACAATGACATTTTTTAAACGATTTTATTTAGCTTGCCCTGTTTGGGTCAAATTTGGTAATTGAAATTTGACCCCGTTCCTGTTGATAGATTGATCTAATACACACCTTTAGTTCTGATGACAATGCAATTTAATACATTCTGTATCATTGTAAATCCAAGATGGCCGCCGCTACATAATGACGGATTACATATTTTTTACAACTACCTCAATATGGATGTCACATGAAAGGGGCTTCATATGTAGAATAGAGTTCACTAAGAAAAAAAAAATGAAAATCCAATATGGCCGCCAACAAAATGGCAGATTAAGTACATTTTTTTTTCACAACCCCTTCAATGTGGGTATCAAATGAAAGGGCTTGACTAGTAATACTGTAACGCTATGACTGTAACGCAAGATTTTAATTTGTTTCGATATAGGTACCTAATGGGTATCAAATGAAAGGGCAAGTCGAACAATGCATGGCGGATCATAGAGTTTACAATTACATAAATTAATTAACTTACGATCATCTAATCAAAACAAAAAACTTCGCCAACATATAATCGGGATTCAAGCATGGATCTCGTACTTAATGAAGATTTCGTATCGTGTCGAGGACTGCCTGGCGATAGGCTGGCTAAAAATGACACGTCTTAGCATTTTACCCTTAAGACTTTGGTACATCTTGTTGTATAATAGATTTGTTCCTCTATTGGACCTCTTATACCGTTATAATGTAAATTACTCATGGAAACAACATGGTAACAAATGGTTAGATCATTTAATTTCTTCGCATTAGGTACTGTATTAACGTAAACACAATTTGTCTATATGTGTACAAATGTTTAACTAAATGTTTACGTTGTAATACGGAATACGTTGCTGAAAAGCCAAACATTTGCAATTGACTTAATCATAAACACAAATTAATTCGGTTCTATTGCAACAGCACTCGATTTTGCCGGTGCCATAAAATAGGAGTAAAATATCTTATTTACAAATAAATAAATTGTGTTTTGCAATTCTTTGACTTTTATATTGCTATGTAATCAGTTCCTCAATATAAACGTATAAACGGCTACATATTGCTAGCGACTTTTGCAAGAGTCTAGTCATTCCTGTCCAGATTTTTCCTATTTGGTGGTGATACGAAGCTGCGATGCAGCAGATGATTCAAGCGATAACCATATCACATTATGACATACAATAATTTTTTTCATAGATCTTCCAACAGTGGAAACAGCAGAAAATTGTTTAATATTTTTGGCATGATACTCAAACAAATTCAAATGAATGTTATTAGGAAATAGCCCCACTTCATATCTTAATTGTTATTATTATTTCACTTATAATTAATGTTTACAATCTAAACTTATGTTAAGAGCCAATGTAGCCTTAGACGGGAAAACTTAGAAAAAGCTTATGCCCTTTTAACTTAAAGTCCACACTACAAACACATGGGAATGTAGGAACATCCTATAGGAAATTTCATAATAGTAATGTTTAGTAAATAAAACTTAAACTTCAAATATCTTAAACGCCTTGGTATATTCGGTGATTATGTGTAGTATCTGTACAAATCCGCATCTTTCTATTAAAGATATCTGGAATGAAATAAAAGAAATATGAAATATATGTATGTTTGGGTGCGTTTATAAGAGGACAAGCTTCATTCTCAAGCATCGTTTTCATCTAAGTCTGGCGGTTATCATGGAATACACGATGACGTAATTTGCATTGGGAGCGGGCCTCTTATATTTTTTGTTGTATTCCAACAACCGACAACGTCTATTCTTTTAGTAGGTATCTCTATAAGACATGTAAATAAAATGTACGAAAACTGCTAAATAAGCCAACATGTAATTGGTTGATATTATTACGGTAGGAGACACTAATACACTTGTGCTGCGGACGTGGTTAAATCTACAACGGCGAGATTAGAGGGACAACCTAAGAATGGTGATATAAAATAAGGAGTCCATTGGCAGGAAAAATTGGTTGGTTCAACGATGCAATGGGAAAAAAATTATATGCCAAGGTCCTACTACTGCCAAGCACGGTGGGATGTCCCATCCGTAGAACAAAATTATGGAAACTCGGGTACAACGCGAATGAATTATCATCATGAACAAAATGTGCATTCACGAAATATAAATAAAGATGGTGCTTCTCAATTTTATTTTATTTTTTGTTAAACTGGTGCATTTATTAATAAGAAAAGTAAACCGAACACCAAAGATATTATAATAATCTTTGCAAACAAGCCGCTATGACGCGCAATCGCCGTGGAATGCCTCCACGCATCGGATCATTGTAATTGCGCGTATAAATAGATTTGCTTAAACTGCATGGTCATTTGATATAACACGAATAACAGTTGATCAAAACTATAAACATCGCATCGGAAAATGGCTTTTGATGTTATGTGTGGATAAAAAAAGAAAAATGTCCAAGTTAAAAAATTTAAAACCATTTAGCTCTGAAAATATTTTTATGCGAATGTGTTATATTACTACATGGTAACGATATGTACACCCATTTTCTATGTTTTTTCCTGCAGAGTCGAACAAGAGGCTTATAAGATCTGGTCCATTATTTATGATGTTTCCAAACATTCTTTACAAGTCACCTTCTTTAGGTACTGGAAAATTTTAACATTTTTAACGCAGTAATATTTTTAAATTCTAATAAAACATACAGTGAGTATGGCATTTTTTCTTAATAGTGTATGTACTGGCATATTTTTAAATTCAAATAAAACATGTACCGAGTATGGCTATTTAACTTAGTAATGTATGTACTGTCAGGGATGAAGTCTAAATTGGTCAACGAAACATATATTTTGGAAGTCCTTTTCAATGACGTTTGCTACACCTTTATCAGAAGTGATTTTTTCCAAATAATATTATTTCATAATTAAGGTCGCAGGATTTCCTTCTATCGATTTATTTATTAACCAGCAAACTGCTCTCACTCCGTTTCAAAAAAACTTCTCCTTACGCTTAAAAATAGTACCTGCATTGTTTTTGTGTTTTTCTCATTCTATGATTTATAAATTACAATATTAACTGAAAACTTTTTTTATTTATGGACGGATTGCAATGAAATAATGAAAAATATTATTTAATGCTTAATGCAATACATTGGTGATGATCCGAATAAATTATAATTAGATTTCGTAATAACAAAATAGGTTGTCTATACATATGTAGAACGACGACGTCGCTGGTACCTTGATGGGTTCCGTGTATAGTTGATTTAAATTGTTTAAACAAGTCAACTAGTTGCTAATCTATTGCTGCTACTCAATATGGGTGCCGAATAATATTACTACCTTGTTGTCAGTAAATACAATTAATAACTGTTTTGAACCACAACCATTTGAGTACATCGTCTAGCGTGTATTCTCAAAAAGGCTTCGAAGTCAACAGAGATGGTCGATAGGTTAGATAACAAACTGCTCCAACTCCACAAAGTCTAGATCTGCAGTGTATTCAATAGAAAGATTAACAACGGATTTTTGGTCTTTACAAATCATATCGTTTGCGCTAAAATCACTGGTTTACCGTAAGTTGTAATCTGTTTAAACGATAGATTTGACAATTTATAATTATAAAAAATTTGCATCTGAGCACTTGAAAGTCAATGTTCAGTTATTTAATCAATGCGATGTAATAAATAACTGAATTCCTCAACGTTTCCCGAATAAGTCTGAAATATTTTAATGTAAAATAAATATTTACATTTAATTTAAATATGATGATAATGATAGGCTGTATAAACCTAATTATGTGTAATCAAGCCAAATAAAAAAAAATAATAGTCATGTATATACCTATAATTAATAGTCCTACCCGAACAAAGTCGGACGGGGCCGCTAGTCAATCTAAAATCGGCGTCACTATGATGAGTTGTCAACGATGTATTCACATGTTTTATGTGTGAAACTGGTTTTCATGGGTTAATAGTAACCTACGAAGGATTATTTACAGATTTATATACACATATACTACTTTCGCTACACTAAATAAGTATTTCGAAGCTTTACAATATTATAAAAACCTAATTTGAACATTCCACTTCTTTCGTAAACTCATTATATTTTTTAATTTAGGCCCGTTCGCACACGAGAATGTTCTTATTGGTCTCCTTTATTTTCCGTAGTGTGTCATTATAATTTTAGATGTATGAAGCTATTATCCAGACTTAATTAAGAAGAGATTGCGAATTGGATATAGTTAAAAAACAAAATATGTTTTAAGCATCTTCATTCAACCTTAAATATTTTGGCAGCTATGGGTAAAATAAGTAAAATTGAAAATAACTTTAAGAATAAACCAATGTTGTATGTCTACTAAATCTCATAATTATTATCGCAAAAAACGGTGAAGTGAAATTATTTAGAATACTTTATTTTATAAAAACGGAGGATACGGTAATAAACACGTAATAACACAAAGGGATAATTTTGGCGTAGGGTCATACATTTTTAATCTAGTGATAAAAGGCTGAACTTTAGAAGACTTCAACCAAGTTTTCCATAAATTCAACGTGCAAATAGTAAAAAATACGTCACTTTTACTGCTTTAAAAACATAAATTGTAATTTAAAGGAAATCTATTTGTTTTATGTATCGACATGGTTCGAAGGGATTGTAATTTATTGACAAAATGGTATTCGCAGCCAGATAATGCCTTGGACGTGCAGACTGCCTCCCAGCAGTGCAGGACGTCCTCTGAGCAGAGCAACAACAAAGATGAGAAGAATACAAAATTAATTTTAATGAACATATAAAATTTAAAATCTGTATATTTCTATATATTATCTATATTTTAAATATCCTTGATAAACGAATTTTAAAATAAGTAACAAAAATATATAGTTACGACCCTCAAAAGGCTTTCAATTTATATGTCACATGATGTACTTGACAGAAGTTTTTTTAATTGTATTATTAATACTGGTCATTGGTATATGGGTACCAATTTAAAATTTTTCCTTTAAATTCGAGTAGATTTTGAAAATATGTGTGAGTGATATATGTATAGATATACACGCGATTGATCTGTAAGGAAATCGTTAGTTCCGCGGAGGTAAACCCTAAAAGTACCTTACACCCATTAGGTGTTCCTTAGTATTCTCGTATAACTTACGTGCAACAATTTTCTTTGTATTGCATCGCCCTCGCGCCTATACATCTATGTCAGTTACAAAGTAGTACACATACATGATGGTTGCGTGTAAGAAGAAATCATAGTAGTTTCTACAAACAAAACCTTATTATTGGACTATTTCAATGTAATAGTAATAGCAGTCATTTTATACAGCGAATTTGTATTTGTAAAATTTAATATTTACTTAAACTAATATTTATTTCTTTCTTGGTAAGGACACAATGGATACGGACAACTCGCTCATTCTTCTATTCAACCTATTTTTCCTTTATGAAATGTATATAGTCTATACATATACTTAGCTAATAAATAGTTACCTTTTTGACATAGATTTTGGCACATTGTCAATTGTCATTGTTTTTTTGGAACAATTATTTTTTTTATTTACTTATATATGTAGATAAAATACCTTAAAAACATGGTGAAATGTAGTACCTTGACCTGTGCTATTGTAAAATATCGCCAGGTCCCTGGGATGCAGCTTCGTACGCAAGTTTGTTTTACTGATCAACTAACGTGTTTTTTTTTCTTGCGCAATTCGCATTGTAACACTACCTTTTTGTTCCTAAATGTTTTGTTACATAATTTAACTAAAACATGCATGTAGAAAAAAAATTATATTTAGCAGATTTTCTCGGTAAGCTGTTAATTTTACGATTTTACGATCAAGGGTTTATAGGCCAATTTAGAGTGAAATATAAGAGGTTAAAGAAAAAAAAACGAATACAGAATTTTAAAATTACTCGTAAAATATTACACATTAACATATTTTTTAAGCAAACATATTCAGTGATGGGATTCATTACGTTCCGCGTAAGCTATTTACTCTTTTGTAATATTTTAGAACGAACGCAAATGTAATGTTTATTGTTCTAGTGATCAATGTTTAAAGATTTTGAGATGATTTGTTTGAAATCTATATATCATACATTTCAATAAAATTTTGTTAGAGATGTTTTTTGTTGTATAATACAAATGGATATTTTGATAATTCCTGCGAGATGCGAAACATGGATTAATATGTACACGTTATGTACTTATGTTGTTACTTTTTACCTCTTCATTATAATTTTATGTTGGACAACTATGTCATACATTTATAAATCGTCGGCTGTCAATGGATCTTAATCTGTCCGTCATAAATTGTAAGGATACACGAGGTATCTGTGTCTCTAAAGCACATTCCAAATGTGTATGTGGCATCCAAAAGTAAGTTCCTAGGATAGGATAGGGTTTTAAATTTTAGAAATAGTCTAGGTCTACTCTGCTTTGATTAATTAGTGTTATTCCAAGCAATCCCAAGTATCTGTGAACGGCTTCTCCCATATTGCTTTAAATTATCAGTCCACTGAGGGTCAACTTATGCCAGCGTGGAGCTAACTTGGCTGCGTTGCCTAGGCTGCCTTATTCCCCAGGTAAAAATGGAAGATGCTTAAATAGTATTTTAAAAGATTATTGCCATAACACAATTCATTTTGTTACCTAACATGTAGACATAGTAAATAAATTCCGTTTCAGCAGTCAATATTGCTAATGTTGTTTAAAATTCGGTCTAACAACTTCATTTCGGTAAAGCTTTAGCACTGCAGTTTCTCAATATAGCTCAGCTAACACACAATTGAACTAAATATAGACACCAGGTACTGTGCTTGATGAAGGAATTCTCGCAAAATACTTTACATATTTAACAATACAAAGAGTTTGTTTTGCTCTTAATTAATGTGCATAGATTACAAATAACGTGTCTCAAGTTACACTTATTTTGCATGATGTCTGCAATAAAAAGGAAGATCGGCGCCATCACAGACAGAGGCGAAAACATAGAAATAAATAACAATAGCTGAAATATTCGTAGATACCAAAGCTTTTACGCGCGTCAATACGTAGTCTTGCTATAGGTGAATATAAACATGTATTCATACTGAGATAAGCGTCAGTTTTATTTTATATTTTTCTTGAAATTCGGGCGCTACGAATGATGTAACTGTTGTTAGTGCAGGTTTTGAAGCACTCATCATAAAAGTTGTTTAATCAATAAACAGTGCAAAGATTGTTTCATTGCTCAGAACTTCCTTTTAGACTTAGGTATTTCAGCTTGTCAGAGATTCTTGAGTATATGATGATTATTAGGTTGAACTCGGGAGAAGTTTGTAAAATTACATGCCTCTGCTATAATATTACATTACAAATAGATTACATTATATTAAAAAAATTCAGGTTGACTTCAAGTTTCCAAATTAAATCATCAAGTACCCAAGGCACTTAGTGGCATCTGACTATAATCTGCACTGCAACACTGTGGAAGATGTTCTACTTCTGACACTCTACATTATGAAAAAAGACATTTTCCTGTAATGGGCCACTTATGTAGGTCATGCTATATTTTTGGTAAAGGCCATTAAAATCATAACATATATAATAATGTTGTAATTGTACTGCTTCCCAACACTCATAGTAAAAGGCAATAGGTACTTTATCAATGCTATAAGCTATCAGAAGCTATTAAGAAAAAGGTATCACAATTTTTTCTCCTGCAAAATTACCTAGAAAGTTTTAATCAAAATCTGTTTTAAGCTATTGTTCTATAATTTAAATTAAAGAAAAAATTAAAATAAATTAAAGAAAAATTAAATTAAAGAAAAACAGAAAAAATAAATAATAAATATGATATTCAAGGATATTTTATAAACAAAATTCAAATAAATTTATTTGGTTCCCAGTTTAACATAAGATATATTAACCTATTCCTTCAATTAGTGAAATAACATATTTTGATTTTGGAACAAGTACAAATACACTAACTTAAAATAAAAAAATAATGCAATATGTACCCATATTGGCATATATAAACATATAAGAACATATTTACCATCTGCTTGGATGGTCCTATTTAAATTAAGGAAAAAAACTGTTTACCTTAGTTTCAGTTATGTGTAGTGTAATTGAAATTTCTAAATTAATTACTTTTCCATTTATGTAATTTAAAGCCATTTTATGCAAAAATGTAAATAATTTGTTGACCTCAAAATCTCAGGAGAACAACTTTAAAACAGAAATTGTTCAATAAATGGAAATTCTACTTTTTTCAATTATTTTAATGAATTAATTGTATTATGCAACTGTCACCTTTTCAGAAAATAATTATGTACTAAGCTAGAAGGTCATGATTAGAAAGTCAAAATTTAAAGTTAGATGCATACTTAAAATAGCTATATAAGGAAAATTACTAAGAAATATATACAAAGTACTAATCTCCCAAAACACTGAGAACATTTGATATAGTTGATAGTATCAGGCATTACTTTGCGGAAATTCATTGTATTAAATTAGTATTAATTTACTATTGAGAACATTATCAATGACCAGTCTGACCAGCTTTTGGCTAGGTATATATAATTATAAAGATACCATTTATTTTTTGAAAAAAAAAAATCATATTAATATTTGTATAATACCTTGTCTCACCCAGACACTGCCCATGCCACAAAATTATTTTTTCTTATTTGTTATATAATTTAGTTTTAAATATATATTATTATATTACATTTATTAATTAAAATGATTCTGTGACACAATTATCCATAAAGCATATAAAAATATTATTGAGTATTGAGAGCAAACCTTAACCAGCTGATGTATTGACACTTTTATGATTAAGTAAACATACAAATACATAGTTATACACTAGACAGCATTCTGTAAAAGACTTATTAATTTAGTATATTAAATTTCTTATATATTGAGTGAATTCCTATAAATTCTTATAGGAATATCTTCTCTTATATCTTCTTTTATTATTTTATTATAAATATATTTTTTGAAGAATCTAGAATTTGCTGAACATGTAGTCAAAATTATCACTTGCTCATTATTTAAATTTTGCATGAAAGCAGTAGAAATATAATAATGCATATTTCGACCTCTCCATGTAAAGTAGTCCTAGAATCCACAGACATAATTAACTTACATTAAAGAGTTTTCTGTTAAGGAATGTTTGGAATAATTTCTATCTAACTATGTGTCTATAAAGACACACAATGGCTTGTACAGAGATATAAGTTACAATATAATTAATGAATTACTATATCAGAATATTTTAATAATAGTACTGTTTTTGCCATGATCATAATTGTTTATCGTTAATTACTATGCAAAGCATAATTTAAAATATATATATATATATATTACCAGTTGTAGAGCATAGTGCGTAGCCCGTAGATATCCACAAATGCTTCCAATATTGTTGATTTGTTATGTACATGTCCTTGGTATAATATTATCAAAACTAAAATACCCAATCATTGAAACGGATTTGAACACCAGCTAAAACATTATTACAAAGCGCGGCGTTATGTTCTTCATCGTACAGTTAAAAACATCACAAAACCGTGCACTAATTATTTATGACGAAAATAGCCTGCATATTATGTGATATTTTTCTACAAATATATAACTTTTCTTCTCCATTAACATTTACACCCAGGCACTTTGAATTTTATATACCTTTAATACTCTCCCATTAAAACGGTGTCTATATTTTATAAAATGAAAAATATTCTGCTCTACACGAAACAACTCAAACCGACTGACTGACAAAATGACATTTAAGAAATTGGCTTTTTTTTTATTAACAATCAATAATGGCCAGCAAGCACAGTTTAAATGCCATTGTGTTATAATATTTAAAGTTATAAAAAATGTGCTACACTTATAAAAGTAAATTTGATATACATATTTTATGATTTAATACCAAGGTTTTAAGCATACTTATGCACTGTGGGTGTATTTACAGGTTAAATATCGGTAGTGACACCGAAATACACAATGAAGTTAATGATATTATTGAGTCCTATTTCAATGTACTTTATAAGATGTATACAATTTCAACACAAATCCTGATATTAAAACAAAATATTTGCCATAGTGGTATTAAAAAAAATTGCTTCTTTTGTTGTATTGAAAGTTATAGCTTGAGTGTTTGTACGATTATCCGATATTATATTGCTTAGTTGTCAGTACGAATGTGTGTCAAGATACTTGTCAAATGTCATTATTGACTATTACAGTGTCATATAAGTAAAAAATCCTTTGTACAAAGTGACCACATTTTAGATATTGTAAGAGTTAAATATTAAATTGTGTAGGCGATACTAAGTTATTAATTATGGAGGACGATTTGCCGACCGACTTCCAGGTCATCGTAGTTGGAACGGGTAAGGCATAAGTTTTCTTATAAACCATACCGGGCGTTATGGCGAGAGTAGCCTACTTGCGTATCGATCTTATTTTTTGCACCTTTGGTCATGGTCTGCTACAATAAGCTGCAATTATGCAATTGTTGCATGGACACTTTGTAATTACAACAAATGGTCGCTTTGGTAGGGAATAACTAGAAATTATGATAGAAGGAAGTGCAAATTACCGACTCATAAATTAAGATACGAAAAGTTATTTAATATTTCCTGGGCTCGACAAGTCATCAAGCATAAAGATTACGAAATTAGAAGTCTGTATTTTGCCCTAAACAAAATATACCTTCCTAATGTAGCCTACATTAATATAAATCTGATTGGTTTGAGTTATATGTGATGTCATATTATTTATTACTAGCAACCCGTCCCGATAACGTTCGAAATCAAAAATCCATTATTATACATGTATATATGATATATGACCATCCTGAATGATGTACCTTTCTAATGGTAAAAGCTTTTTTTTAATAAAGTTGCTGTGGTTCCAGAGATTACTTTCTCTAGTGTATATAACTATATAGTCTAAGTCTAGTGTATGTAACTTACTAGTCTAACTAGTCTAAGTGTATATAACTTACAAAAATTGCACTCTCTCTTTATAACATTAGTATAGAACAGATAACATAGACAAATTATAAGTGTAAGCAGTATAACAACCTGGTTCCAGCACACAGGAACTCTTCACATTCAAACTTGTGGGCTATCATTGTATCTGATCTCTCAAATGATGTTTAATTCAGTTTGTATCCAAAAGATTTTTATGATTACTGTAGAAGAACCGTGTTTTAGTAAAACCAAAAATAATACAACCTGTGGTAACCTTTGACCCTCTACATTTCTCCTTAACCTAGTAATACTATGAAATACATGAAACTAATATGCGTAACTGAAAATATCCTATGTATCGAAAATTACAATATTTGTATTTTATTGAAAACATATTTTGCTTGAAGCTTGAATATTGACTTCTAATATTTATACATGCAGATATACGGAAATTACCTAAAATTACCATAACTACCTGCTCATGTGAGATCCAATATTATGGACTCCCATTGACTTTATAAAACTCCTAATTTGTTGTAAATCATATAGATCTGGTTAGTGGGTTGGGTTCAGCATATACCTCTCGAAATTACCAGTCCAAACTATATAATTTAATTGCCAAAAGTAAACACTCATATATGAAAATTTTATCTTTTTTTATCAATGTACCTCAAAATTTGCTAGACATTTATATATAAGTTCTTACAATGATTTTTTAATCAATTATGAAATTATGGGTTAACAACAATAATTTATGGAAGATTGCCATTATTCGGTCTATGCTAACATATGTTGGAATAGTTACACAAATAAAATTTTACTATAATTACTTAAAATTATTATATGACTAATTTTATCAGATAAATTATATTATAAAGCCATTGGGGATGGATAATATTTTTTTCTTATAATTTGCAAATTTAGTGCGTGATTGTCTCTTGCTAACAAATTAATTGGTGTACTAATTTTTCTCAGGAGTTATGTTGATTCTGTAACTGATTGCATTTAAATAGACATAAGTGGTTCTCACATAGTTGCATGCAGTACACATTTAATCTAGGTGGATCCTATATGGCTTTGGGGCCATGCTCAACTGACTGCTCGGGCAGTCATTTACTATGCAGGGGAGATACCGGCATATTCATATAAGATCCCGGTGCATCTCCATATGCGTCAGGTAGCCAAAGGGGTTTTAGTGGGTAGGAATCCCACATAACCCTGTACATTCTAATAAGACAGGGTATCTTTCGAAGATTTCCCCCAATCCAGAAAAAAGGTGGATTTCGTATAAAAATATATTATTCTCTAGGTATGGTGGAGTCTATTGTTGCTGCAGCATGCAGTAGAATAGGGAAGAATGTTCTCCACTTGGATTCCAGTGATCACTATGGTGGTCTGTGGGCCTCCTATAACTTTGATGGCCTGCAGAAATTCATCAAAGAGGTCAGCTCCGATCCCAAACGTCAACTGCAGGTGTACAATCTGTCCGAACAATGGTACATTGAAAAGTAAGTTTAGTAATTGTTTTCGTCTGAGCACTTAGTTCCCAAAGTGGTCCAGGTGGAGCCTCAGGGGTCCGCGGGAGACTCGACGGAGATCTACGTTGGCGTGACAAAAAAATGACGGTTCAAAATTCGTAAGCGAGGGTCCACGAAAATTTATCTTCTTACGATAGTGAAGAACTAAAATGTTGGCTTGACTTCACCTATTATTGTAGGCAGGTAATATTTTAAGAAGGTCAGCGACTAATACTTTTAAAAACTTTGTCGAGTTTCGGGAATATGGTAGAAATGTAGCTGCAGGGGGTCCACCGGAACCAGCTAAATTTTGAAAGTGATCTATGGAAATAGTCTGGAAACCACTGATCTAAGTATTTGTATATTTACTCATATAAGTAAGTGAAATTAGGTAGATATTAATAATAGTTTTCTGGGAAAATTTATATATGTAGGAGTTTAGCTCAGCAATTTAGCTCTATTGATTTTGGGTAATCAGTAAACAAACATTGTATATTGAAACAACATTGGACATTGTTGTACTTTATTAAATTGATTTTCTGCACATGGTAAAATTAGATAAATATCTAATTATATCAAAATAGAAGGTTTGTGTAAATAAAATTATATGATATTATGCCTTATGTTTACAAATAAAATAAATAACCTGCATTGTTTTAGGCATGTGTTTGTCTAGCCCTGTAAAGAGATAAATCATGATTTAATATAATAGATGTTGCTAGGCAAACAAAATTTTATTTACTGCTCTCCTAAAGTGTCCATATTAACTTGCATTTCCAATCACATGGGAACAGATACATTTCTGAGGATAAAAAGTATCCTACATTATGATTTATAATATAAGATACTAAAATGCCAATGTCATTATAATCTGTTTAGTGGTTTTAGAGTAATACATGGTCAGACAGACAGATAAGAATCCCGAAAAATATGTTTTAACCCCTACCTATGTCAGTAACAAAGTCTACTTACATTAACATTTCTAAAAAAAATTCTATGTACAGTTCAGAATGACATCGTAGGAGAATTATAGGACAGGTAAGACAAAGAAAGACAGCCTATATCATAATTTTTTTATATAGGTATTGTACAAAATTAAAATCATCAATTGTGTTAGTGTTGGTATACAATTCAAAACTATGTATCTCGTTTTTACTTGCCTAATTAGATATTCAAAAATAATTTTTAATAGGGATTTAACGCAAGAAGAGAAGAAGAAAGAAGAGTCTGAAGAGGGTAAGACTGAAGATTGCAAATCTGAGCCACCTAAGAAGGTATGGAGCCAGGCCACATTTGCCTCCGAGTACAGGAAATTCAACATTGACATGACTCCTAAGGTAAGAATAATATTCGTATCCTTAATTTGGTTTTTATTACAATGATCTGAAATTTATTTTAAAGGGGTTTGGCACAGATTTCGGTCGGAAACGTCAGGCGTAAATAATCCCTATTTCTTGTTGTACTATCGGGTTGATGGTGTGAAGGGGAGTAATCGAGAAGCAATATATCAAGTTGTATGCCTTTCGGGCTCAGCTTATTCTTTCAGCTTATTCCGCCTCAGTAGAAATACAATTTTTTTACACGTCCTTCCCTTGATCTATACGCGTTGGAAACCCACTAATTATTTTAGAATTTGTTTTATAATAACTAAATTCACAAACTCAAATAGAAGAATAGTTGCATCATGATGTATAAGAAGCTACTACAGTTAAATTTTGTTTTATGACTAGAGTAAAAGACCTTGACGAAATCGGGTTCCGGCCGTATTACTGCAATAGGTATAAAATAGGGTCTGCGTCCGTGAGCGCGGTCGCCTGGCAATTGTTAATTTGCTTCAATATGGTTAACATAACACTGGATATTTATTAAGTTTGCATATGTGGTACACGTTTTTATGGATAACTTCTTATCTATAGAGATAGGTACCTATTGGCGATATGCTATCAATGCACATATAGGTTGCGTTACCTACCGAATGCATTTTTAAAATGTTAAAATGACACAAAAGTTTTTTAAGCGTAATGTTTTTGAAGAGATAGGGTTGCCATAAGTCCATATTTGTTCATCGCGGTCCCTATTGTTATACGTCTAGTAATTGTTTCGTTTTTTAATAGTTTCGACAAAATCAAAACGACCTAGATTGATGGAGAGTAGTTGCTAACAGAATGCGTGGTTATCTTTTACTATACATGTAAATACATATAAATAAAATGAAAGCTGTCGTAGAACTGAAACGCTGCGTCGCGACGTTGAATGTGTTTTGGGCAACCAGTGTTTTAAAACGTATTCAATTTATTCCTAGAAACTATGGCAGCTCCACGTATAATATGTTAAACAGTATTTACAAAATTGTTTGTCAATTTGATTTTACTATCAGGATTTTAGTATTTTGACATCTAACGCTGCCAGATATGAAACAGATCATTGTTTCATTCTTACATTTACTACTTATCTACTTGTATGTGTAACTTGTATATTAGATAATTTTATATCTCGACAAAAAAAGGTAATTGTTTTAACGGCAGAGTTAAATGATCTAATGAGCGAGCGATTCAATTTTTACGATCCATTTTACGTGTGTCCTTGCCACATAGCTGGTCTGGTACACGGTGATTACTGATCACTATATTTGTATGTCGACGGATTACCGAACAGTGCCAACTTTACGCTCATCTAATTCATTTTGTGAAGCGCTCGTAACGCGATGGCTTGTACCAACCGTAAGTAATTGACAGAAGCAACTTGGACTGCGCTTGGTAATTAGAGGGTAGAAAATTTGTGAAGCCCCCTTAGAGCGACCTTCCTTCTTCGAACTTCTGATCTTTGGTTAGTGGTCAACCAACTCATCTATTGATCCCTACCTCAATTGCAAGATAAGACCTTTGCCTTATTTTGGGTTGCTACTGGGTTAACGTCGGCTGTTAACACAAAAAAAAAGTCGACACGAATCAAGATAAAGTTTTCACGACAAAGTTCTAATTACCATTGGCACTTACATTTCCTTCATGTTATAAAAATTCGCAATGAGCTTCACTTTTATTTTGAATGTGTTTTATTTCACTTTATCTATTATTGTTTTTGTTATTATTACTATTGTGGTTTGGTTTTAATTATCACCATCCATTCATCCATGCCACCATTACTATTTATTCTGAAATAGGGTAATATTTTACTTGGGACAAACAACGACATAAATACGATACAAATTTGCAATAAATCTTGTAGGTATTGTAATTTTTGGCTTTTAGTGCCTTAAAGGACCGAACCTTCTCACGGATAAGTTGTGCAGGATTCTCGACCATCTTCAAGTACTTGCTCTATTGCAGATGGATGAAATTTGTGGTCATTTCAATTTTCTGACATTTTTTAGGATCTACTTATACCAGTAGATTCAGAAATGGCTTAAACATATTGGGATACTTTATTCGCACCTATCAGTTCATCATCATCATTATCATTACAACGCATATCGTCCCACCGCTGGGCTCGGTTCTCCACTCGCTATCTACCAGTTACTTTACGATAATGTTTAACAATTTCTGTCTAGCGGCCGGTCGATATAACTTATCTATCCCTTAATGTTGAGTAACGGTCCGTTTCCCTTTTTATATGAACTATACAATGTTGAGCAGTGACCACTTAAAAAATATTTAATCATATGGTAAGACGGTGCGAAAAAGTGTTGACATTGCGTATGGTCTTCGTAGCTACTGTTCTCCCGGGGCCCGCTGGTCGAGCTCCTGATCTCTTCAAACATCGCTCGTTACGCGGAGTTCCGATGCGTCACTCGCGTACTGACGTGGCTGGGCGACAAACTAACGCCCGTGCCGTGTTCCCGTGCTGACGTGTTCGCCACCGAGGCGGTCAGCATCGTCGAGAAACGGATGCTCATGAAAATGCTCACCTCCATCGTCGGTTACAACGAGGAGGAGATGGAGAATGAGTTCAAAGGTAATGGAGGCATTGCATAGTAGAATCGAGGAAGGATAAAAAGGTGAACGAATTTTAAACAGGCCTATTATGATTTCTGTCTATGTGCCTAAACACGATGACAGTGACAATAATTACTGAAGGAGTTTTTATTCAGTTTTTATCGTTAGATAAAATGATTCACTAGTCAGGTTTTGGTGTATTAGGTAAACGAAAAAAATGTATATATCGCTTGACAAAAACTATTAGTAACGTAAGGATCATGTTTCTCGAAGCGCTGGATATTAGTTTGTTATAATATATATGTATGTTCTACTATATCTTATATCTTACAACACAAAAAGTTTATTAAAAACTGAAGTATAACTCTTAGTCGATTATAACCCGTAGAAGTGTAACTTTGCTTGTTACAAGTTGTATCATAAAAACACTTGGTACTTTAACGAAATTCGAGGAATTTTTATACTGGTCATAAAATGCAATGCGAAGTTCACACTAGGTAGTAAATTAGATCTTGGAAGCTTTCCAGGAGAAGAATTTTGAAAGCAAACAACGCAGCAACGAATTAAATCGGTGTTACGCATGTTTTGTGTATGTATATCAGAACTTGACAAGGGAGAAGGTGAGATGTTTGTTACTCATCTTCGTCATCTCAGTGATGTAATCAAGTTAAATATAATTTTGATCGATCTAAACTTCAAAATTTTGATTGATCTAAACATGCTCCTCGTATTGGCAAAGAGCTCTAAAAAGTACTCCACCTCCAAGTCAAAGCGTCAATACAAGATATTAGTAGGTCTTATCCTGCTGGAAGACCTTTGACTTGACTTAATTGCTGCTATGTAACAGTCACGGGGACATTCTGTCCAAAACTGTCTCCACATTTACGACCCGGTAGCTTTGTTTGGTAGAAACTGCCGAGCGAGGAGTTTCGTTATCAGTTCCTGGCCTGGCTAGACATTTATGTGAAAGACAAGCGTTTGTTCTCAGGTCATGGGTGTTTGTGATGTCATATTTGTGCAGGTGTACACACTATTACAATGCCGTTCGTAACACAGGGAATCCTAGTGCGAGGGTGTGAGTGTGTAACGCTTATTTATTTAAGAACCGTGCGCGTTCATGAAATTTTTTCCGCAACCGGGGTAACTGTCGAACTCCTGACTGCGCCCGCTTTACTTATCCACGACCAATAACTTATTATTTAAACAAGCAGTGAAAAAATATTGATTTTACTCACCAATAAGTATTTTGCCCCTTTAGATTGGAACGACAAGTCTTTCAAGGAGTACCTCACTCACAAGGGTCTGTCGGACAATCTGATCCATTACGTGCTGTACGCCATCGCCGGTGGCAACAACTCGATGCCGTGTCTGGAGGGAGTTCGGGAGTGCAAGAAGTTCCTCATGAGTCTCGGTCGTTACGGGAACACCCCGTTCCTGTGGCCCATGTACGGTAGTGGAGAATTGCCGCAATGCTTTTGCAGGTCAGTGGATTTAATAAAAAGTTTCTTAGTAATTTCATTGCAGGGTGTTATATTATTATAGAAGTTGGCTATCATAGCCTAATGTTTTGACGGGGAGATCGATGTGTTGGAGATCTGATTTCGAATTCCGAAGGCACATTTTATTGTTTCAATTTATTTATTGTGCATAGAAATATCATTTATAGCTTGTTTTGTTAAATTAATCGGTCACGAGAATACCTGCATATTCAGTACTGCGGAGTTTTCCATAATGTTTTCAATAAGGTGCCAATAACCTTTACCAAAACACAATTGAATATCATGCCAATTAACCCAATAGTGGGATCGTTATGATTTGTAACGATTTATTCTACCGGGAAGTAAAATAGGGTGTTCCATTTCAATTCTCAGAAGTAGCATTAAGTTTTGTTATAATAGCAATTATTATAACAAGATGGGCTGCAAACCCTAGTCTAGCAAGCCTAGCCTATTCATTCTCTACCGTGTTTTTTTACCTATTATAAGCCAATGCTTTTCTAAAATCTCACCTGATGGTAATTGACGATGTAGCCTAAGATGGTAAAGCGCATTAACTTGGAATATGCTTATTCTTTCTTGCTTTGAAGTTATTCACGCTGTAATGGAATGGAATAACCAATGCGGGCAAACTATTCCAATCCCTCGCGGTACGCATTAAAAATGATGAAAAAAAAACACGTAGTCCATACCAGAGGAATGTTTAAGACGCAAGAAAAGGGGATAGGTAAAAGAAAAAAAGGCACACATTATTAATTACAATTACAATTAAAAATTATTATCATCTTTGGCGCAAGTGATTATGACCTTGAGGTTCTTTGGGCACACAGCAAAAACACTAGGACGGCAATGACGAGCAAAAAATGAGTAATGAGAATTACACATTGTTCCAATGACTCATGTAACAGTATGGCGGCGCCGCCGGCGAGCAATTACTTATTCGAAAAGATGAACGCTGTCGATTCTGAAACCGTTTTACTTTTAAATTCAGTCGACGTTCCAGATACTTGACATCGAAACCTAAATTATTAATGAACCTAATATATTTAGGTGCGGCACTAGTTGAAGTTATTACGTGCTATGTATTGAATGATATAAATCTTTTTTTTGTAAATATGGAATTTGTTAATTATTTGACTACTACTGACTACTGACTAGCGCCATCTATCTTCTTTCGGGTCGTTTAATAGTTACAAGCATTCGACTTGACAAAAATAAACATATACTCGTACGTGACAAATCCTTTTCAAGTTACACGATCATTAACCAGCGATTATATGTATGCATAACAGATTGAATTGTCCAAAAGTATCTAATTCGATGCTTTATGCGTCTCTCCAATGACTCATGTAATCGTATGACTCCATAGCTATCGAACAGTTACGCGTGCGAAGAGAATGAACGTTGTAAAATTTGAAGTCGTGTTATAAAATATATATAGCTATAATTAATAGTACAGTCAGAATGGTGTTTATTTTGAATTAAACAGATTGCGAGCTAACGATAGATTGATTGGACTATCGCTCGGATGTTCCATTTTTCGAATGGTTTCAAAAAACTGTAATTCAAAATGATTTACCATGAAGGCGTCGGCAGCTGACGCGTGGTTCGTTGACCTAGATGTGCATCATTCACCGGCGCACACAAAAATAAGGCAACTTTCTAACGTTGCATGCAGCACGACTCATATTTAATTTTCTGTATACAAAACTTAAATTAATTTGATTCACTTTGTGTCAGTTACATTAATTAATACTAAATAGAAATAATAAAACTACTGTGTGACTGAATCTTATATTAAATATTTGTATTTATACACTTTATTGTACCTAAAATAGACAATATTAGATTAGATTAGATTTAGATTAGAATAAAATTGTACAAAAGATCACGTTGCTTTTACATAGTGATTTAATTTATACAACCAATTGTAAGGAGCTAAATAGATGAAGGGATAACAGGGGATGTGTATTAAACACTAATATGAAAGAAGTTTAGCATTTATTTCAGAGATGACGTATTACATAGGTGAGCTATAATTCAAGGGAAAGTGGCAAAGGGAGACAGACAGATCGTTTTTTTTTAATTTATTATAGTTAGGTTTTGTTATAACATTGATTGTTTAGTGTTGGATGGCGATACCACCCACGCGCGAACTGTATGGTTTCGATTCCTGCATGAACCTCTAACTTTTCAAAATAATGTATATGTATGTCTTACTAAGAATTAACCACAATGTGCGCGAAGGTGTGTGAATTGTTCCATATAGTATTGAAAGAGTATCAAAGTCTTATAAGGCATACAAACCTCGCCTCTATTTTACAAGACTGGACTCGAAATGAAGGTTGAAGATTCGATTTATTTGTTACAAGACTCTGTCGTCATTCTAAAAGACTAGAGTTGATTTTAAAAGAAACTGGTGCCTAAGTCAAATATTATAAAATCATGTTAAATTCACAAATATGATGGTGTTTTTTCAATTATCGACAACTATCAGTAGGTATCTATTGGCCCTATGCACTACTACGCAGATACCTCATGACTCCCGAGTCTCTTTACTCCTATTACACTTTTAAGTAATCATTTAGTTAAATTAAACGATTTACACTCAATTTACTTTTTAGTCTTGTGGCTTAATGAAGATTTAAAAGTCGTGAGGTGCTTAAAATGAGCAGAGTTTTTTCAGAAGAATCCTATCATAATAATTATAGCCGCGCCTAATATCCGGGCTATGACCAATTCTCCTCAATTGATACAAGTATTCAATTCCCTAAATTAGGTACTTCGATGAAATATGAATCTATTGCCATGTCGAGGCCAATGACTCAATTGACAAGAAAGTTACAAAATTAGACTCTGCTCCATTACACACAGAGTACAATACTGAACTGAATTAAGAATCATTTCAGTTGAGAAAATTCACCTTCGAGAAACATTCGCAATTAATGATTTGCAATATTTATAATTCACTGCGGAACGTATGCAGCTGTGGTTTCTCTGGTGGCGTATATATATTATTATGCTGCTAAATAAAAGTTGCTTTCACTATCATCATCATTATTTTTATGTTTATTTCAAAATTGAGCAGACAGGACATTAAGTGGTCACCGCCGCCCATGGACGTACCTATATATTGACAAAGACATAACCATTCATTGATGGCCGGAATACAAAGAAACTAGCGGTGGGCCCCGCTTGTTACTGGCTTACCGACTGTTCATGGTTGATTTATGAACAAGGGTCAAAGTTATTTAGGCAGATAAAAAACCATGCCATCACGCACGAGTACCGTCTGGATTGAACTGGGTGGTACATAGCCTAGCTACCTCCAACAGGACAGACCGTTCGCTGTGTATGTAAAGTAATGTAAATATTGTTTGATGGGTTTTTACAGTTATCTGTAGTTTTTAAACACTGAAGACGCAATGAGCAGTCTTTCGATGTGCATGAAAAGATTCCGCGGATTCGTTTGCGGTCGTATGTAGAGACGTATTTTTCAGATTTCTCGACAAGACGACAACACTTATGAAAATATGTTGCAGGTGTCATGAGATTTCTTTCTAGTCGTAAGATACAGCAAAAATAGAAAGCGACTGGGCGTTTTGTCGTCATAAAACCTCAGGAGATTACGTAAATGTCACCGGGCAACTGAAATGACAAAGCCATTACTGACAGCAATATAAACTTTATTTTCCTTGAGGACTGGGTTTGCTAAATTATGTCGTACCGAAATTAGTTTCTTAACTTTAAGTGTGCCTCAGTATTTTAGTAAATGGGAAGAGCTTTGATAGAATTGTGCTTCTACATGTACTTGACATAATGTCGTAGATGTCTATGGGCATATGCCACACGTCAGGAAATCGACTTATGTTATCGAAATGCTAAAAATCTCGTGGTCAATAGAAGGAAATTTTAAAAGACCTAAGATTATTGGAAAAATTTAAAACGACTTGAATGCCAAAAATTATTTCTTGCCTTCTTCTTTCTTGTCTTTACTAATATTATAAAGAGAGAGTGCGAATTTTACTAGTTTGTGTATATGCAGAGGGCAATCTCTGGAACCATGGGATCGATGGATTGATAAAACCTTTCGTCGTTTGAAAGATACAATATTCCATATGGATGTAGGCTGTTTATCATGTGTAGTATATATGTAATTTTTCAACCCGAGTGAAGTCAGGGCGGGCCGCTAGTAAATTATAAAGTTTAAACTTGATAATATTTTTTATTTAAATAGATTAAAGGCAAAACTAAGAAATATTCACGTTAATAGTTTTGTCAGTCAAACTTAACACACTTACCTTTAAGGATTGGTAAATTTGAAAATCGAATTGAAAGATTTCCAATGTGGCGATTGTCATGTTCTTCACGACTACATGGCAATAATCAGTACAGCAATTCAACTCGGCATTTTTCGATAGACAGATAAAATATACCACCGAAACCATAAGATCGACTTGTATACCAATGAAGCCTTTGTCTCAACTTTCAGGTTGTGCGCGGTATTTGGCGGTGTTTACTGCCTTAACCGACCCATCGACACCGTCGAGACGAAAACCGTAGACGAGGGTAGAACCGTCGTGGTTATCGGTAGCAAGTCCAAGACCCTCAACTGCGACCACCTGGTCATCGGTATCAACGAGTGCCCCAAAGATCTCATCTCACCCGAACCCGCCGAGACCTCGGACATATCGAAGGCGGTGTTCATCACCAACGGAACAATCTTGAAGAGCGAGAAGGAGCCCCTCTCGCTTCTCCGGTTCCCTCCGCTCCTGGAGGGCGATAATGCCGTTACGGTGCTAGAAGTCGGGCCGGCTACCGGAAGCTGCCCCAAGGGATTGTGTGAGTGATTCACTTATTGCACTAGGCATTATATCCGCAAATTTAACATACAATGACGTCCGAAATAAACAAATAATGTAGCATGGTTATAATTACCGTTATTGTTATCATTATCGTCGTAATGAGACAGGAACAAAATGTGAGTTCATCGTGTGGCCAACTGGTAGTTCGCAATCTTAAATAACCTTAGATTAGGAGTAGTGAGAAACGAAGCTTTTTTTTAACTTTATATTAAAGTATGAATCTTAAGAGAAAATAATATTCAATAATAATAATCTTAAACTTAATTCTTATCTTATTCGAACTTAAGTTCAAGACTTGGTAGACTGACTTCATCCTCTCTTTCATTTGGTTAATGATAAATTATTATATAATTGTCTATCGTTCACTAAGCTAAATCGCTTTAAGGCAGAAGTCGCTGGTGGTGCTCCAAGCGAACGGTAGAGAAGTTCCATCGTCGCGAGATTCTAAAAGTTTGTATCAGGCAAAAACTTGATTACACGACATACAACAACTACCTACCGAGTAGTACCGCCGGCGACTGTCGCTCGTTTTTACTTTTTGTCACGGTTTATTTGTCAAACTGCAGTACCCAGTGAACTGTTGAAGGTTTTTGTTAAGTTTTTTTCGTTGTATTGTTACGACTTATAAATCTGCTGCAAAGTTATGAGGGACAGTTTAAAGTTTTACTAAATAATATTTTGTAGCTTGTAAATTTATATATTTTTGGCTAATTAAAAGAACAACGGAAAAACGTTTGCTTACATTTTCTACAGGAAAGACAATAAAATTGATACACAGGTAGTTTTTCCGACTCATGTCCATTTCAATAACCTATATTTATCATTATATTAACCTCATTGCTGGTAAGATCATACTAGATTCAATGCAGCTGTAGTAGACAACTGTATATAATAGTATACAGTATAGTATATACAGTGAAGTTGTTAAAAAGTAATTGCATGATTACGTTTCAGTAAACAAGATTGCACATTTCTATCATTATATCGCTTGGATGGTAGGTACATATATCGCCTAAGAAAGATATTAACGGCAGCTAATCGAGAAAATGCAGTTCGATCATTAGAAATAGAAAGGGTCCTATAACCAGCAATAAGAGGGTAGATAGGATAAAATTGTTACTGCTAACACCTTTGGCTACGCAGCATAATGAAACATACTTTTAAAACTGGCTAACTAAAGTACTTCCATACTATAAAAATGGAATGTAATAGGCTCTAACCATCCATTTTTAAGTTCGAGCCCAGGATGTGACTTGTTCCAGTCGTGGTGTACTTTATAACGAACAAGGTGAACGACGCCGAGAGCGACCTCAAGCCGTACGCTGAGAAGATATTCGACATGTCTGGTGGGGACCAGCCGGCGGACTCTGACAAACCCAAGGTAGAACAAACTGTTGTTTGCTGTCTCTTACCGTAGAGCGCTGGCGCTAATGCAATGTTACCACATGTACAGATGAGGTGTAGCGATGGAGGTTTTGTGGGTGTTCTGCATCGTGCGATTGAAGAACGAGTGTATACGAAGTGGTTGCATAGGTATGAGGATTTTTAAGGATGTGAAAGACGAATCAAGGATGCCACCAAGACGAATCGGGAGCCATTTGTGGTTGTTGGGATATTGAGAAATATGATCAAATTTATGTCGACCAAATGTGAATCGGATACATTGATATAGAAAACGCTCGAGTAATATAAAATCTTATCTTCTGCAGCTAAGTACCGAGTGTAATTAAAATTCGGCAGCATAAGGAAGTTTTGTAGACATTGGAACGTGTGCGACTCATAGTGAACATTAGTCTTTCGCTAATCGAGCAGTTCAAGTTAAGTTGGCACGTCAAACAATAAAGGTATAGATATATCCGAATATTGAAATCGATTACTATTTAGCCTCTGGTACTTATTATATTCTATAGAAATTTCTTTCAGTTACCTTGTGATAGTACAAAGACCCGTTCCTTTATAAAATATCTCCGACACTGGCTGTATGAAAGTGTCGGTTAGGGAAATGATCAGTAAATGCACACTCAACACACAAAAAATCTATAAAAGAATCGTGTGACATAATTATGTATGAGAATTACGTTATTGCAGTGCCTTTGGTCGCTGTTCTACAACGTGAAGGACACGAGCGCGCCCGTGAGCAGCAACAGCGAGTGCGTGCACGTGTGCTCCGGGCCCGACGCCGGCCTCGACTTCGACCGCGCCGTCGAACAGGTCATACGATCGCACATTCCAATCCACACACCCCACCTGCAAATACAAATATTCTTTATTTGTATATACGTACATACGTATGGGATACTTTAGTTCGAATTCTGCATATATCTCTAATTTTTTAAATTGAGTGTATTTTACGAATTAATTATCAGTTCGGTGAAGGAAAACACGAGGAAACCTACATATCCGAGAGTTCTCCGTGATGTTCTCGAAGGTGTGTGAAGTCTGACAATGCGCGCTTGTCCAGCGTGGCAGACTATGGCCTTAAGGTTTTAGTCATCTGGATTGCCTGGAAGAAATCGATTTTAAATTTTTTATCAACTCAAAACTGTCATATCTCGTCAATATATCGGTCGGATGGGTCGCCTTATAGTTTTATCTTTGTAACGGAGAATTATATTCTCATTGTAACAGACAATTCTGTATTATGGTATGTTTTGGTGGATAAAGTTATCGGAAAACTCTAAGTAACTCTAAGAGTACATACTTTAAAAAAACCTTGCCACCATTTACACTTTTTATAGCGTGAAGATAGAATTACCATAGTAACCGTTTTAATATATTTATATGTCGGAGATGGACAATAATTCAGTTCAGACAGTAAAGTACAATAATGATCAGACATCCCCACGGACGGATAATTGGTAATTCGAGCAGAGTAATGTTTCCACAAAAATTCACTCTGAAAATATGAATTTTATAAGAATACATATAATGTGAATCAAACCACGAGATAGATTCCAAACCAAATATAAATAAAATTATAAATGAGATAACGAATACTTCAGTAATAATAGTCAAACATTAATTGAATTTAGATAAATTTAAATTTTCTTTTAATACATAGCATTTTTGAAGTCGGTTGATTCGGCCAACAAAGATCTAATTATATGCTTTTATATCACTCAATATACAAACGATTGGTGCATTAACATATTGTGATTTTTTTTTAATAAAATAAGTTAATGCTTGACAACAATCCCACCTGATGGTAAGTGGTGATGAAGTCGAAGATGGTGAACGCATTAACCTATAATAGCCTATTCACTCTCTTTTTGAAGACTCCCACATCGTATGTAGCGGGGAAAACCGAAGAGGGCAAGTTTTCCAGTTTTTTTCAGTGCGCATAATAAACGAGGACGCAAACCGCGTCGTCCGGGCAGGTGGTAGGTTCACTACGAAAGGTTGGATACCTGTCGTACATCGAGTTGTTCGATGGAGGGACGGTGACGGGGGAATTAATTCGAACAATTCCTGCGCACACTCCAAAATGAACCCTATAGAAGACTAAGAGGCTGGCAACCCTGCGCTTGTGCTCAAGGCTTTGCAGATTGGTTTGAGCCAGATGTGGGTCACCAATGAGCCTCTCTGCACGCCTATTGTGATATAATGTCATATTTTTTATACTTCGTAAGGTATACTCTACGTATCTCAAATGGTACTCTATGCATCTTATAAATCAGAAAGATTGGTCAGAAAGTGTATTGAGAACGCTTCCAGTTGAGAAAGTCCGATACATTGCATAGGATAGCAAGATGATTTATATATATATATATTGCAAGGTGGAGGTCGCATTTATCCTTCGGGCATTTATTTCCGTCTTTTTTGTCGTATTGATTAACTTTGTCGACCACCTATCATC
The DNA here is from genome assembly GCA_003671415.1 of Megathymus violae. Lineage (NCBI taxonomy): Eukaryota > Metazoa > Arthropoda > Insecta > Lepidoptera > Hesperiidae > Megathymus > Megathymus violae. The sequence goes on from PDGT01000010.1 coordinate 2,029,350, forward strand.
ACGTGACTAGAGTGTTTTCAATTAACTAGTGTTCACCTAGTGGTCAAAATTTGACCACAGTCAACAAATGACGTTCTGTTTTCAAATTTTTTTTGATAACATTAAACCTTTGTAGAGGCTCCCAAACGAAAAAACAGTTGATAAATAGAGGATACTTTTTGTATGGAACTGTTTTGTCTTTGCCTAATCATGTCTATTACACACTAGAGGTTCGTCCCGACTTCGTTCAGTTTTAACAATTAATGAGAATATATATATATGTACATTTGTTACATAGTTTATGTCCGTTATTAGGTACAATAATAAGAATAATGTACCTTTCATATGGTAAAATATTTTTTTGATTAGGCGCCGTGGAACCAGAGATTACCTTCCGCAGAAAAACAAATTCAAAACATCTCGAAGAAACCTGAGAGTTCCCTGTCGTGTACATACTAAAAGGTGAAGTTAGAATTAAACCTGAGTGTGGTAAGACACTCTGCGATCTCCAATAGGAGGGAGTCGACGCAATCATCTCGTCCGTCGGGATCCAATTGATGAGATGGTTCACTTCCTTCTTCGTTGCGACGATACTTGGTCGAAGCTTTGACGATAGATCGTTTCTTTGTATAGAATCCCTTTTTTCCTTGACCCAAACTGTATAAATACGTCAAGCACGTGGCTTAATTATATCATATAATTTTATATATTGTACCGCAATTTATTGCTTACAGAATAGTTTGACCTCGGGTTATATTGATGTTCTTAAAACAAACTATTTAGACATTGTATATAATTTATTTAAATGAACAATACGTTAGTGTGATAAATATCTACTAAAGTTACTATATATATCTGAAGTATACGTATATATTTTGGTATATATAGATACTTATATCATATATGAAGTAAGTATGGACACAGAATGGTTGTCGTAATATGTACAGTGTTTATGGAATATACTAGCAAATATTGCTTATATCACTGAAGACAGATCGTAATAATAATACTTTTTTAAGTAAAATTAATTTTTAGCATTACTGAAATAAACGTTTATTTTCTACACATGAATAAGATCAATAATCAATGTTTTTGTATATTAAAAATATCTTTAACGTGTCGGATATGACTTATGTTATTGCAAAACTATTGTATTAGTTGTGCAATATATTTTTCTAAACATCTTCTATTATCATGCGACCTTAATGATCTTTAGGTACTGATTAACAAAACAATATGATTTAAATAATAATTCATAGGTTATTTAAAGTAACTACTGTTATACTGCGGCACGAGATCAGCATTAGGCAACGTGAGAGCAGTTTGAAATGGTCAGTTGTCAGTATGAACCGGTGGTTTTGGGAAGGTTTGCTATTGGTACAAACTGAGGAGGGCATTTAATTCTGTATGCAATTGATTTCATGTCGTGGTACTATCGTGACTAGAAGGCTGGGTAGCACATAGATCATCGAATTACTTCCACGTCATATTTATATGTTCTAGAAAAAGTGGTTCCTATTTCACGTAATAATTTTTCTAC
>PDGT01000010.1:2031053-2071759 GCA_003671415.1 Megathymus violae
CATTAAATATTTAGAAAATCCTATGTAAAGGGAAGCCGTTTTCCCCCCATTACGCAACGTCCCGAACCTTATTTGTAACAACTTTGTATTCATTGACTAATAATAAAATTATCAGTTCCTTTGTAATATAACAGCAATCCTTGTCTACAGGCCGAACAAATCTTTAAGAAGATCTGCCCAGGCGAGGAGTTCCTTCCACGTGCTCCCGATCCCGAGGAGATCGTGTTTGAAGATGACGTCACGCACGGGCCGGAGTTCCAACGCGAAGAGGACGACGGAGAGGGTGACGCCAAGTAATAGGCGCTCCTTACTTTTTATTATTTCAATGATGTCAGCAATTTTAAGCTGTTCCGGTGCCGCTGTGGATCTCCATTACGCATTATATACATAGAATTAACATTCCACATCGAACGTAGAGTAGTGTTCATTAAACTTTTGTCATGTTGCACACATATCAATGTTATCAATCACGCCGATGTAGGGCTGCAGTTTAACAGTATTATTCATACGACTCGGCTGAGTAGATCTATCTAGTTTAAGGTCCTTGGTCCACGCATCTGTGAGTTGTCAGTTTAGAAATATTGACCGCCGTGAACAGTTTAGAATGTGCTGTTTATTGCTAAGGTGTAATCTCAGTGAAAATTATTTTATACGCTTTGGTCGCTTGACTTCGTGCATTCCGACTGGTGCGTTATGAGGAGCATTTTTGAAGATTGGTCAATGGTTGTGCGGTAGTATGAATTGTTAATTTTATGTGTTTAGTTAAGTTTACTGCAACAGAAATGACTAATGTGTCGAAAAAACCAATTATGCTAAGGTTAAAATGCAACAATTGTAATGTACTGTTATAGTAAATTTGTCTAAATAGGGCCTGTTATTGTAATTGACACGCAGGTGAAGTGACATGGCTAGGTTTTCTTGTCGAGCATTTAGCAAGATAAACAAATAGCATGTGTAAAACGATTATATCCATTATGTCAATTTTTCTTTATAAAATTACTGAGTTTAGTGGAGGCTAGAGATTTTAGTGTAATAAAATTGTACCAGAACCAGCACATGACATTACTAATACAGACTTGAAAATTTAAGACTGTTTCATAAATAATTTTGTTTGATCTCGTTGGGTCAAGTTATGAAAGTCTGTAATAGGTAGTTTTTTGATGCTCATATAACTTATTACTGACTTGTTTGTAACGCTGAACTAATGATGACCCATCTCATTCATATTTGACTAGATGTAAGGACGCACCAGTCTTAAGCATAGATTGTAGCACACTTATTTTTAATATTAAGTTATTTAGCACTTTCAACAATATTTATTGCCAAATGAGCATAATTATGCCCATGCAGCTTATGTAATTCCAATAAAATTGTGATTAATAGGATTGTGTGTTTTATTAATTTATACTATTCAATTCCATCAATTTTAGAGTGTAATAATAGGTATACAGGCCATGTCATATTATAGTACAGGCATGATTCTTAATAAAACTATGTCTAGGGCCTATCATGTGATACTTGATTATAACACACACATATATATGATCATATAATAGAACACTTATTAATTATATGGATACAAATATCTCATTATATAATACTATCCTATTTACTTAAAACTTGATTATATAAATAAGATTAAGGCTGTGTAAAATTCAATTACAAAGATAAATAATTGTATTATCAGGAAAATTCAGGCAGTGGATTAAAAATATTTTATTAATCTTGTGGTCCATTACTTACAAAAAATACATGAAACTATTATGACAAAATGGAATAACTGTACTGATAAATACCTATATCTGTGTCAAGTATATGCATAATGTACAAATTATGGAATAATACATTCTTACCATCAAAAATATACAGTAAAATGCTCAATAAGTTGGTATATCACATAAAATTAGTTACAGCTCAGATTTTAAGTTAGGAAACTTAAACTGGTATATTAAAATAATCTTTTTTCATAAGAGAACAATCCATGCACATTGCCCTCTAATTGTGCAGAATATGTCCTCTTCATAAAGCGCAGGTCCCCTGAGTAGCTCATTTCTCGTAACACTGTTACAGAGCGGGCACCAAGATCTTGGCAGCTGTGCTGCATTCCAGCTTGTAGGTATGGCAGGAAACGCAAAACAGAGCCTTTGTCAACAATACTACCACTTACACCCTGTGCAACTCTATGCTTATCTGATTCCTTATGAAAGTAACGACTCATTGCAGATCCCTTTCCATCTTTGTTCTCCATTGCTTCCAAGCTGCCCATTCCCCTATACTTTTTCAGTCTTACACCATCAGAAAAGAAGTATTCTCCAGGAGCTTCTGAAGTTCCGGCTAGCAGAGATCCCATCATCACAGTGGAGGCGCCCAATGCTAGGGATTTAACAATATGCCCAACTGACTGGATGCCACCATCAGCTATAACAGGGACATTAAACTGACGGGCATAAGAAGAGACTTGGTACACAGCAGTGGCTTGGGGACATCCACAGGCCATTACTTCTTGAGTAATACATATGGAGCCACTGCCCATTCCTACTCTTAGAGCATCCACACCTGCCTCAATGAGATTTTTCGCTTGTTTTCTTGTTACAACATTTCCTCCAATCACATCAATATCTGGATAAGTTTTCTTGATAAACTTTACCATTTCGATTTGGTAGATTGAATTACCTTGAGACGAGTCTAATACTATGACATCTACTCCATTGTTCACAAGCAGCTTAAGTCGTTCTCTGTCTGTTTCACGCGTGCCAATAGCAGCACCTACTAGCAGCTGCTTATTAGAGTCCTTAGAAGCATTGGGGTAGCTGCGAGCTTTTTTCAGATCAGTCCTTGCAATAAGAGCTACAAGCTCACCCGATCCATTGATAATGGGCAGCTTTCCTTTCTTGCTCTTCTCTAGGATGTAATTGGCATCCTGTAAAGTGACTCCAGACTGTGCTGTGATCATTTCTTCAATGGGTGTCATGACTTCTTTCAAGCTGAGTTGAGGATCGCCTTCCCTGAAGTCAATATCTCGCGATGTCACTATTCCAATTAACCGTCCACCCAATTTACCATTCTCTGTGATTGGATATCCTGTAAATCCATTAGTTTTCTTGGCCTCTATTACATCCGCGACAGTATTAGAAGGTCCCATGCATACGGGGTCTCTGATAAATCCATGTTTATATTTCTTTACTTTGTGAACTTCATTAGCCTGGTAATCGGCGGTGCAGTTATGATGAATAATGCCGATCCCTCCGCACAGAGCCATTGCTATGGCCATATCGGCTTCTGTGACGGTATCCATCGGGGTGGAAACCAGTGGTGCTTTAAGAATTATCTTCTTAGTTAGCGGAGACGCAAGGTCGACCTCTTCAGCGGTAAAATCTATGTAGCCAGGTAAAAGTAAAAAGTCGTTATAGGTCAATCCCTCGCTATTAGCGAAGATTTCCTTCGCCGAGAGTCCGTCTCTCAAATCACCTTCTGCGTGCGACATGTTTTCGATCTCACGCCACGTGTGGCACGTGCAGTCAGTATATATAAGTAACCTTGTACTCTTTTGACGCGATCTTCACAAATGAATTATAACCTTATTTTATATTAATAACAGTTTTTAAACCTCGTTACAAACACTTTATTGACGCATACACGTGGTGTAAATTTTAAATTTATTATAAAGAAGCAAAAGATATTTCCAAAATGGTAGTTATCGCGCTGTGGTTTATTGATTTGCGTTCAACATAACTTGGATTAATAAATTTTCATTAAATATTCCGTCATACAACCGCACGAATTGTATATAAGTGTACTGTATTGTAAATGTGAACAATGAAGCCGGCTTACATCTTTTGCAACATTTGACATAATCTGTCAGTTACTTCTATCAGTTCTGTCATTATTAGAATAGTTGTCACTGGTTGTTTGTACTTTTTGGTTATACCTAAGTAATATTTACTCCTTTGTGTTGCAGGTGGCACACATCTACATAACACACAGAGAAACACCTAGGCCCGAATTGAGAGTTCTTATTCTTGAACAGAAACTAATCTTGAATGAGCGCGTTTTAAATCAAATGGTATAATTATTTACTTTACATAAATAATGAGATATTTGCAGCCTAAGAATTAAGTTGAAATATGTGAAGATTCTCTACTTGTTTTTATTGGCTTTATTTATAATCCGAATGAAGATTTTATTTTAGTCAAAATCTCTTAACATCATAATTTGTGCACTATTGTACAAATATAGAAGATGCGATGCCTTAAAATCATCTATTAATGAACCATAATCCATAATTTATTATATCGAAATTTTGCACTACCGATTTATACCTAATGTACAAAAATCAAACAAAAATTAAAAAGAAGGACACGTAGATCCTAGGTTTCTATCGAATATTTTTTTAGCTTTTAATACGTGATTTACATAATTATTATCTTTATTTTCAATAAAACCGTTTAACATAAAATTTTTTTTTTCTTAATTTATTTTCAAGTTTTTAGTTCGTAATTTTATTATTGTTTTATTATTATTCGTTAACATGTTGTTCCCACGAGTAATAGACATTATAACGATCGACTCTCCAGAAGTCCAATAGAAGAGCAATATTATACAAAAAGATGTATCCAAGTCTTAAAGGGAAAACGCTAATGACATTATCATTTTTATTCACCCTAATGCCTTGGCGCGTTTAAACCTTTTATCTTAACTTGGGTGGTGTACCGCTAACGACGTATCATTTTTAGCCACCCTTACGCGACACAGTCCTCGACACTATACGAAATCTTAATTTGAGTGGGAGATCCATGCTTGAATACCGATTCTAAGTTGACGAAGTTCTTAGTTTTGATTCTACTTGCTGTTTCATTTATACCCATTAGCCATATCGAAACAAATATGATATTAGAAATGTTGAAACAAATATGAAATCTGGCATTTTTTGCCGGCGGCCATTTTAGATGGAAATTTGTCATAGCACACATCATTCTACTAGTCAAGCTTTTTCATTTGATACCCTTATTGAGGTAGTTGTGAAAAAATATCTGCCATTTTAATTGTGAAAAAATAGTGCAGTAAAAATCCCACATAACTAGGCGTTGCTCCCACGACACCGGGTAGCTTTTGAAGATTTCCCCCTCAAAAAAAGGGGATCAATGTGACCAGGTTCCTGGACGACTACAATAATTATCTATTGCGGTAATTTCTACGGCACGTCCTGTGGTCGATTCTGTTTATTCACGCCGAAAAGTTGAAAGTGGCGTCTTCCAAGAACTGCGTTAACACCACCTTCAGTTGGCTAAGTTGCAGCCGATAATAAATTACCGAAAATAAAAAGATTTCCATTGCACTCAAATATCAGCTTAAAAAGTAGAGTCACTATTACCTTACGAGTATGTTCCATTTTTATGACATACTAGCTGTGCCCGCGACTTCGTTCGCGTGAAATTTAACAAAAAAGTTATTTAGCAGAAATAAAAGTAGACTTAGTTACTCCTTATAAAGTTACCTGCCAGTGAAAGTCCCGTCAAAATCGGTCCAGCCGTTTCAGAGATTAGCCGGCACAAACAGACAGAGAGACAGATAAACACAGATAAACAGGCACAAAATTGTAAAAAATGTTATTTTGGTATATGTACCGTATATACATTCATATGCATGTAGTAAAAAGCGGTTATTTTAATATTACAAACAGACACTCCTATTTTTTTTATTAGTATAAATTATCTCAACCACTAGGATTGTGCTGTCCGTGTGATATGATAAATATAGTTATTGTTCCGTTGATCGAGGTTTTTATGTGCCTTCCACATTCCTGCAAAATGCTTCGTATGGTAAACCTGTTTGGTCTGATTCAAATGCATTGGATTGTGGAACTTAAGAAACGTACGGATTCGGTGTATTGTTAGTTTATATTTAAAAGGAGCAAAAATGGAAGATGATATGTCATTATGTTAATAATTGTCCGCAAAATTCGTATTGTACTTGAATGCAAACCATGACAAAGTAGTACAATCACGTGAGCTCAGGATCTGTGACGTATATATGGGAAATTTGATTGTCTTATTGTAATTACAAAGGAATATAGCGGTTCTCGAATCTCTCGGGAGATATCTGTAACACTAGGTGCGTCACCGACCGGTTGAGCGAGAAGTAATCAGTGAAGCAGTTTCTTGGCTCACTCTTTGATTTACGAATGGAAACAAGGAAATAACTAGTATTGGCCGTATTGTTGCAGCTTAGGATACTCACACTTAGACAGAAGCCAGCCTGTTTCGTGGTGGGGCTTCGCGTTAGTATTATCAGTATTATAGGTAATTAATATTATTAGTTCGAATGTTACACTCATATTTCTTTTTTTAAGCTATATGCATATTACAAAATAATTATTCCGCTTCAGTGAAGGAAAATATCGCAACGAATCCTGCACACATGAGGGTTCTTTATAATGTTCTCAAAGGTATGCGAAATCTGTTAATGAGATCTAAGGCCATTGCCACTCTCAATGTAACATTAGCCCGAGCAATGGGTTATTACTGATATTATTATCATACACACACCGCTGTAGCTTTGTGCAGGACATACAGTAAGTTTTCAGATGCTTGAAAACTAAAATGGAAGGCACTTGTATTATTTGTTTTAAGAAGTAACATTTACCCAGTAATAGGATGGAAACAACGATGCGGGCAAACCATTTCCATCCTTCGCGGTACGCATTATTAATGACGAAGCAAAATGCGTTGTCCGTGCCTAAGGGATGCTTATGACTAGGGATGTTATGGATATAAAATTTCAGATTTGGATATATAAATAATATTTTACCGGTTTCATTTACGGTTATGGATATAAAAGTATTTCGGATTATTCGATTATTTCGGTTTGACGACCCCGTAACCCAGTTCAGAGTAACCCTGCCTACCGAGCTAGGGGTCCCGGGTTCGATTCCTGGCCGGGGCAGACATTTATGTGGCCGATAAATGTTAGTTCTCTGGTCATGGATGTTTGTGATGTCATATTTGTGTAAGTCCATGCCACCTGCAACACAGGGAATCCTAGCCTGGGGGTGTGAGTGTGTAAACGATTATTTTATTTATTTATAATTTAATTTCGGTTACGGATATCAGATTATTTAGGACCTTTAAAAATATATAATGTATTTACAAGGTAACAGTTTGACTTTCTTTCTTGGTATTATTTAATATTTTAATCATAGAAAAAACTCTAAAAATAAAATAACAAAATAATAAGTGTATCGGCTGAGACAGCGAAAGCCTGTCATAACGTGTTTAATTTAGAGTCTGCCACTATCCGAAATTATTCGAAACATTTTATCGGATTCGGTTACGGTTTTGAATATATTTTATTTCGGATATCCGATAGTTTCGGTTACGGTTACGGATTCCATATGAGCTCCTGCTTATGAAGAAATTAATAGACAGTCGCCGTGCGTGATAGTTCGATGAGGGAATCAGATTATTTATTTTCTGCGCATACTCTCCAAAACCGGCAGCACAATCCTAGGATATATATATATATACGTGTCGTAATACGCCAGAGTTGTTTCGCAAAGACTTTATTACACTTCAAAAACAGTCGCATCTGCACTCGTTGATCGCAGGTACTTTGTTTCCTTAAGATCACTGTTCGCTTTCGTATTCGACTTCCGAATGACGAACCGAATGTTTGTTTTTTTCGTTTTTCAGTTATCAAGCCGGTCAATTCGGTGATAATTTCGTGGTTGATAACGCGTTGGTGTTGTTGTTGTCTTTGATGTTGAAGATGTGCATTTACGGTAGTTACCGCTTACAAGCGCTCGAATGTTCGCCGGTACCATAAAAATTCTATAGTTGTATATTTTTAGTTTCTGGAAATAAAACGACTAATTTGTATATATTGTAATAATAAGATATTTATTGTAAAATTAAATAAATGATAACATAGGTATTGTGTTTCATAACTGTTTGCCCATAACTAAATGCATAATTATACATAAATTTAGCATAAATATAAAACTTACTTTTATCCTCAACATGTTAGCTACTACGATGTAAATAGTTACGTAAGGACGAACTCTACCTCTCATTTGTATATAAATATATCGAAGTTTATACAAAAATTGTATATTAAAATTAGCATAGTGTTATCACAAAACTATTGTTAGCAATACATGGAAATAAATAAAATTTATTGATATTTACAATTAACATAGTGTTATCACAAACAGATTGTTAGTAATACATGGAGATACAATTATTTATTGTTGCAACGTTATTAATTTTTAAACCTTACATCAATGTCAATGTCGTCATCATCTGAATTTTCTACGTTTGAATTGTCTGTATTTCTTTTAGGCGCTGTTATATTTATTTTACTTCCGCCGTAAATGTATTCGTCGGGATTAAGGGGCACAAACAATGGGCTTTCATTAGATGCTTTCTCTGTTACTTTCTTTATTTCATTTTCTTCTGGTAAATGGTTAGATTTGGTAGAATCAGCAGTTTTGATATACTCCGTTGTAGGGTTGTTATTTGCACTATCGAACAAATTTTTCACAATAAAATTTAAATTTCCATTATTACTATTTAAGTTGCTATCGTTTTTTTGATTACCCGAATTTTGATTGTTCCCATATTCATTTTGATGATAGGGACCTTCGTTTTGATTATTGTATCCAGGCTTCGGATTCCCATTTGGATTTTGGAAGTGATGAGGAGGTTGCGGAGGTGGCGGTGGGTAATCATTATTGAATGGCGGCCTTTGGTGCTGCGGATGTTGTGGAAATGGACCATAATCGCGGGCAGGTTCCTCGACAACTATGATAATTGTCTCTTTTGGTTCTTTCTGTGGTCGATTCCGTCTATTTACGCCGAAAGGATTGAGTCCTCCAAGGACTGCGCCCGCAACTCCATCGATACGATCTTGTGCAGCGGATAAAATATTACCGAGAATTGAAAGTTGTCCATTGCACTCAAAAATCACCATCAAAAATAAAACCAGTGTAACCTTATGTTCCATTTTTATAACATTAAATCACAACCGTTTGCCTTGGCCGCGATTGTCCGTATGATACTCACGTCTTGTATAGTTCCGTTTCGTTGATTGAGGTTTTTACGTGCAAATGTCCGCATAACCTGTTTTGTTCAAGAAGATCGGATTCGTCATTTAAGATTCACAATAAAAAGATGTTTGTTTAGATTTAGTATTCTAGATTTAGTTTAATTATCGATGATTCGAAGTAACTTTTCGTAGTATGTATTTATAGAATTTACTCGTAAATATACACTAAGAAAAATTAGTAGTCAAAATAGTAAGGTTTTTTTTTTGGTATAATATAGCTATGAGGATATGAAATTGCTACCTTATTCAACTTCAAATTATATCAAATGTTTTCCGCAAATCCGGTTTGTTAGTTGTGTGCCAATCGCAGCAAAGTAGCATACCGTAAGTAGTGTATCGTGAGGACAGGCTGTACGATACGATTTATGTTTTATAGTTATAGGTCAATTTATATCTAATTAGAACGTCACTTAGCGATTCTCGAATCTCATACAATCTTAATGTTAGGTTCATGATCGATACGATGTTAACCAAAGTAAGCAGTAATGCTATTTAGTTACTGGTTCTCCATATTTGCCATTAATGCATATATTGCAATACAGATGCTTTAAGTATATTGTTAAAAAATTAATATTTAGATGACGTTGTGGTTCTGTTACAAAATCTGGCAACCGAGCGAAACATTCTAGGTTCGTTTTCCAGCTGGAAAATTTTATCAGAACATGGTTTTGTTCATATCAAAATTATTACCGGAAGGTATGCCGGCAACATGAAGCTCAATTACACCGGTGTTTGTATGTGTGGATTTGTTTATTACATTTATCAGATTTTTGACATTCCAAAAAAATATACAATTAATGTTAATTTACTTAAACCCTGTTTTTATTTACTGATCCTTAAATCTGATATCTATGTCAAATTCTTCATCGTCTGCTACTGGTTTCTTAGTTGCAGTTTCTCTTTTAGTATCCACAGGAGAAAGCGGCACGAAAGTCGGCAAATCGTCCTTGGGCTCTTCAGTCACTTTATCTAGGTTAAATGGTGGGGAAAACGAGTTCGGTGGGAACTTTGAAGGTTTATTATTAGGATTTTTGCTAAATGAATTTTCATTTCCTAACGTAAATCCTACATTGTTAGGATTTTTAGTGCCTGCATTTAATCCATTTTTATTAGGATTTTGAATATGAGAATTAAATCCGTTATTAGGATGGGGTGGATTACCGAATATCTGATTTAGGTATTCCTGATCATTCTCATTATATTGGTTATTGTTTCCATATTCTGGTTTATTGTAGGAACTTTCATGTAGTGGACATTTTTGACCGTTCTGATAAAACTGGTTGTTATTACATCCTGAACTGAGTTGATGATCGCTATGAGGTTTTCCATTGTTATTGTAACCATGGTTGTATCCTGGATTATATTCAAAGTTTTGGTTGCTAGGATATTGATTTTCATAATTACCGTTGTTATTAAAGTTTCCACCGTAATGTTGGTTGGGGTGTCCAGGTCTTACAGGACCATTTTCACTGTAGGATCCATAATGGTTGTAATTTTCATAGCCATGGTTTGGGTACCCTTGGTGCTGTTCTTGATTTCCATATCCATAATTTCCAGATTCATTGTGATTCGGTGGGCGTGGTCGATGAGAATTATGGTAATTTTGTTGTGGGCGTGACGGCTGCGGTCGATGGTGAACGTCGGGTGTTTCTTCTGGCTTATTATATGGTGTGTCTTCGTATTGATCGTTGTTGTTATGTTCAGGATATTTTGGTGAATTAAATCCTATTTGTCCACTTAAATTCAAGCCGACGCCAGAGGCAATGCCCCCAAGGATGGATGACGCGAAACCTAACGCCCCATTGACCTGTTTTTGTGCAGTTGGCACAAGACTACCGATGTTAGGAAGATGTCCGTTACACTTCAACACTGTAACTAATAACATGAATGATAACAATTTCCCCATAATTATCGGTTTACTCAAGTTATATTAAATCTATGCTCACGCGAGCACCGCTTCGAATCAAGACTGAACCGGTTTATGCTTTAACCTGCTTCTTTTATTCTCCCCGTTGTAACACTTGTATCATTGGACAGGTTTGTCAGGATGTCCAGGGGGTTTTTAAAACATGTGCATAAATTAAGTGCCAATGACATCTTAAATATATTTTAATACAAAAGATAGGAAACTAATTAACTATAACTGTATTTCATTGCCTTCAATTGTGGTTTAGTATCTTGATAATTCTTCTTTCTGTAAATTTTTTGTATACGCTGCGTTTGAGCTTTGAACGGTCACCGCCAAATTTGAGGCTAGACCGGTGTAACTGTATAATTATTTGTTATTTAGGTATTAAAGCTGCTCTCAGTTTGATCGCGGCCTCTGTGAAGGGTAAGATTCATAGTGTATTAGCATAAATTATGCCAAATGTGTACAATAGGGCTCGATTTTAGGTCCTTCTATTTTATATTTTATATTAACGATTTGTCGTATTTATTATACGAACATACGTATACAAACATTGTAGATATTGTTAGTTGATGTCACAGCGCTAATACTTAAGGTTAAAAGAAATAAATTAAATTTTGACGAGATGAACAGTGCTCTGTCCCATGTAGCACATTGGTTTCCTGTAAATAATTTTAAATGCTAAAAAAAAGATGTGTATAAAATTTGCACTACCAAATGTGCATAAAGTAGGCAAATTCCGTCAATTAACTATTGAAACATTAACGATTGTGCAATTCAGTGTTCTACTTGTTACTTAGTAAATTTTAATGGGGCCCCTATAAGGTTCTCGCAGGTAATTTTTTTTTTTTTTTTTGCGCCCAGAGATGGTAAGTGGGCTACCCTCCGGAAAGCGGGGGAGGGGGGTGGTGAATGCTTTATGCATACCAGGCAGCCGGCTGCTCTGGTTATGTGGGACTCCCGTAGGTTACCCACTAAACACCACCCGGTTGGCTTTGGCCTTGTGGCCCCTAAGCCTTCATCGGATGCGACCCTATCCTTAGAGAAGGATAAAGCGGAGGTCTGTTTATATGATTAGAAAGATAAGACTGTTTATGGAAGTAGAGATACCTAAACTTGTTTCATTTGCCTATTTTCGTTGTCTTATGGTATCTTTATGTGAAGTAAATGAATTAAAATTGATTTAATATTTGCATTGCAGAAAAGAGTAATTAGAGCTATATATAGAACAAAGTCATGTGAATATTTAAGGGAAAAATATTAAAGAAACGAGTGTACCGTAACCTGTCAATATATTTATAGTAATTTAATGCTTATTTGAAAAAAAATGTATAAGCATAACAGTGATATACACTACTGTGAAACAAGATATAGGCATAATTTGGTTACATCTTCATGTCGTTTTCAAAAGGCTCAGCGTACTTCTAATAGGGCTTGGTGTTCGTTTTTACAATCAGGTTCCGAAGTTGATACATGACTTACCTATTGGATCTTTTAAGCGACGCGTTAAAACACAGCTTATAGGTAAATGGTATTATGGTGTAGAATGTAGATTAATTTATTAATGATAAGGACGCCTGGAAATAACAGTGTCGAATCCAGTTCAGCGCAGGTTAAAACTTACTTATAATTATGTTGTTTAAAAATTGTACACAGGAGTTCCTTTCGCCGTTTATTCTGCTCGATATTAATGCACCTTTTCTAAATGGTAGCAGAAGCAAAAATTGTCGTGCATAAGAGTATTTACAAAATACCTAAATGAAAAAAAAAAATTGAATTTTAAAGGACGAAAGGGGACCACAAGTGTTGTATAGGGACATTCGATGATTCTACGCAAATCAGGGTCACCTGGCAAACACGAGCTGCAAGTAACTTGTAAGGAAAGTACCGCCATTTCACTGTATCTATTCATAACTATCTTAGGAATCTATTTCTAGTTATTTTCTATCTCGTTCTAGTTGTGAACTCGTTAATAATGAGTGGAATAATAAAACCAACTTTTAGTTAAAATTATATTTAATAACAAGAATAAAATGTGACGTAATGCAATTGTTAGAACATGACGAAAAATATATTATGTATTTCACTAGTAAGTACAAGTTACCCGTACAAATAAAGCATTAACAAACGATTTTTGGTATAACAAATTTAATAAATCATTAAAACCTAAACTTTTAATTAGTACTTCGGCTGTGTTCAGTACGTTAGTATACAAACAGGAGTAATAGAACGGAGGAATAAAATATTATAGGCGCACAAAATACAATCATCGCGGTTTAAAGTTTACGCACAAAAATAACATCGACTACCTTAAATATTAGTAAGGCACAATTTAGCTTTGGTTACACAACACACCCTAAACTACTTACCATTCTAACGTTAATATCTGCCTCTGTACTTATCGCACCCTTAGAATGAAAGGGAATTAACTCAAAAATTGCAATTTATGGGAAATGACGAAGAGTTTTCAAAAATGTATGGCCTTGAGTAAATGTAAAGAGACTGATGTATGAGATTTTTCCTTTTTCCCTTTCTCACTCATAATTCGGGATCTTTTTCACCATGGGGTTTTAGAGTAGGCTTTTTTAAGTAAATTTATAGTAAAATCTGGAATTTCAGGAATTTTGAGTTAAGTCACTTTCATTCTAAAGGTGCGTTATGTATATGAAATTTTATACATTTTTGACGCATCCCCATCAGTCACTCTATGTTAAATTGAAGGCCAGAACACAATTATTTCAAATTCAAATTTCAAAACAAACTCAAAATTTTACAACTGTTTCAAATATAGTTAAAATAATTTAATTTTCTGTAGTAGTTGCTTTTATGTCATAAAATATCTTTGATTACACACGAAGATTTGATATACAATTTCATTTTGTTTTTATTTTAAAAATTGAAATTCATATTTATAAATACTATATCTTTTATAATGTGAATATGTAAATCTGTAATGTCTGTTTGTCTGTACATTCCATTTTTCTGTCATATTTCATGATAAATGTTAGTATTACCCTCCGACATCAATTTGACCATTTTAATTTTTTTATCTGTACGTCCCGTTATAACTCAAGAACGGGTTGACCGATCATTGGTATATTATATATAAAATATCAGTAATTCAAACGATGTCATGAAACTTTGAATAATCATATATATATATATATAAAATTGATCAACCCGAATAAGACGGAGGGGGCCGCTAGTCTTTTATAATGTGAATAGAATATACATTTCAAATACGATTACTTTGTATGATAATTTAGTAATTAGAGATGATTTTAACCTAGTTACCCAGGTATGGAAAAACTAGTATTGTAAATACAGATAAATTATTATGCATATTCTAATGCACAAAGACAAGGTTTCACTGTGAATAGGGAGATTTCAGGGAATCAAATTGTATCCTAGGTTTCAACGAGGTTCATGGCTTCGAATGTCCTTCAAA
Organism: Megathymus violae; assembly: GCA_003671415.1. Classification (NCBI taxonomy): domain Eukaryota; kingdom Metazoa; phylum Arthropoda; class Insecta; order Lepidoptera; family Hesperiidae; genus Megathymus; species Megathymus violae. The sequence goes on from PDGT01000010.1 coordinate 2,045,513, forward strand.
TATCGTAAAACTAGTAGTAAAATTATTACTGATGATAAGTAATAGATAGACAAAGGTTTTTCCTTGAATTATATCGATTTCAAATGGAACTTTAAAACTGATCTTATTCGTGGATGGAGTTAGTTGTCTATGGAATACCGTTAATAAAACCCCTATTAATATATGCATAGACAACTACTGCGATTCGAATGATTTCAAATCCTTTATTTAATATTATGTACAAAAATATCGAGTACTGGAAATTTTAAAATAATTGTTTTTGATTTCACTAACATGTTTACTATTGGCGATCAAATATTCGAGTACATCCAACAGCAGATCAATGATAACTGAATGTAAGACGCAGTCGTGGAGCCCAGTGATGAAGACGTCTATTTAAATGTAGTTCACGAAGAAATGCTGCGTTTAGTTAAAATTATCATTAATCGGAATGTTTATTTGCACCGTATTAATTGTTGGTGTGACTCGTCTTGGCGTGTCTTCGGGGACTCCCCGACTCGCGCTTGCACACATTTATCATGTTAACAGACAACGACCGATAATAATTTGATAACGTATAGCACCATTACAATATTATAAACATAACAACTAATAAATGTACCAACTTGTAGGCGTGGCACTGGCACCCCCGTTATGATCTGAGTGCTTTGTTTTTTTAAATGTTGTCCTGGTAGGGTACTGGTACCAGTTATCGACACTTAAAAATGTTAGGTTTTTGTTAATCTTCTCAAACTCTCACTGATTAAGAATGATGATAAGGGATTATAAAAAAATAACTTTACCTCTGTTCCAATGATCCAGATGATAAGATATTCACGGCGTATTCGCCATAGTTTTGCATTATTAACAAACGGAGAATTCGTGATTTGATAGATTAATGTCATAATAAAATTAAATATGTATTGATTACATATACATTTACTTTGAGGTAAATTCATGTTGATACCTGTATTGTAAATTATTGGTTCTTTTACAGTTTGTTTAGAAATCAGTTTGGATACACTAATATATGGACCAGAATTGACGTACCCACACCTACTGCCATTTCTACTTAATCTCTATATTGAAAGTAAATCACTATGTCGAATAAGGTTTGCTCGGACATCGATTCCTTGTCAATGAGATTCATTTTACTCTACTCACATTGATCATAAATCAAATTTATAAATATATTTTTTATACTTACCTATAAGTTTAAGTCACGCACGAAGCATGTCCTTATTTAAATTTACATATAAATTCGGTCATAGTTTCTACTTAAACGTCTACCACTTGAACATTTATGAACACTATGACAATAATGATTACCTGAACACAGTGCGTGCATACACACCTTTACATGCGTCGATAATATGTAGTACTAGATACACAATCTCACACACATCGAACCCACAACGGCGCCGCTTCGATAACAGTAAATATTTTTTTGTGAGTTATACATAATGTAACTTGAAAAATTTCCAATTGGTCTTATTCGGAGGAAAATATGTAGAAAAATCGACTTTAAAAAAGAAAAAGTGTTGTATATGTACTACATACATAGTTAATATACTTCGCCGGCAACGATAAATGATGAAACGAAACTCAAATTTTACACGACGTGTTTATATATTGCTTAAAAACGAACTGAAATATTTGTAATTTCATGTAATTATATTATATAAAATCTTATAGAAAAATCTGCGTTTAAAAAAACGACTTCACATTTCAAATTCGGTGATTATTGACGGCGCCATTTCCCGATTGTCGATTGCGTATCTACCGAATATACCATACCATATCGCGGTCGCGGTCGCACCGACACCAACGAACGAGGTATCGTTGCGCGCACGACGTCACAGCCAACTGTGCACTGAGCAATGTGTTGCGATTACGGTATCATTCAAACCTATACATTAATATCGTACAGTAAACTATACATTAATTTCGAAAGTAAAAAAAAACAATGTTAAAATGTCGATGTTTTAAAAAAATATTTTATATGCTAACGTTGTCGCTGATAGTGGATATGGGGATATGCCTTTCTTTCTCCGAGTTAGAGTGGAGGGGGCAGGGTCGCTTGGCGCGGCGCTTGGTCCTCGGGTTGTGCGGGATCCGGGCGGGCCCGCGGGGCGGTCCGCGCGGGGGCCCACGCGCGGGCGGCTCGGACGAGTCGCCGGCCGACGCGGACTTGTCGAACACCTTGCGGGTCTTGGGGGCCGACGCCTTAGGCCGGGGTCAGTCGATCACGTGCTTTATCTTCACGTACAACACGCACGAGAACAGGAAGCCGAAGATCGGTATCACTGACATGCCAACCCCGACCGCAGCGAGAATTATTAGATGGTCTCGTATGTGGTTCGTGAAGTGGTGAATACAACCCTGAAACACATAGTTTTGATAACACACTAGTTTATCTGTAACGGCGCCGACCCGCTAAATATTTTTTGGTAACTGTAATGCGAGTACGCTTTGTTATCGATGTAGAGAGCAAAATATATTTCATCCAATTGTTTTCTATCCGTGCACGTATCACATAGATTTGCTGTAACACTCCGATTTTCACTGATTTTATCCATTCCAAGGAACCCATACCGAGTCTGTCAATTTGTGGTCCTTCGACTATTGGAGTTGGGTGACGTCGTGCCTCATAGTTCGTGATACGTACGGTGTAGTATATGTTGGAGGGGTGGTCGCGCATGCCGCAGCGCGGGGTGGGCGTGCGGCAGCACGAGTCCGGCACCAGCAGGCGCGGGTCGTGCGCGTGCCATATACTGCGTCGCCACTCGGAGAACATTACTGCGCCGCAGCATTTGAACTGGAACCCCACAATGCGACTTTTGAGCGTAACCTTAAACTCCATACCTCTGGTATTTAATAATAATAAAACTGTAATGGGGTAGGGTCTGTACATGGAATATTTTTTGGATATTATTGCTAATCCGTCTGGCTGTATAACACTAAACCACTGAACAGATTTAGATGATTCCTGACATTTTAATAACATATATTACAATCATTATCATTACAATCTACCATAATTTTTATCCCGGGAATTTAAACTCTTCCCGGGAAATACAAAATAAAGGTTAAAAGGAAATTCGATAAAAAGGACAGTAATTAAAATTGAAACAGCCTGACTGCAGCTATTACAATAAACTAATGTTGCTAACTCATTAAAGTAACAAAAACCCATTCCTAAAATAATACGGTGCTATTTCTAAAAGTTACTTCAAGTGTTATTTAATTTAATACAATGCTTATTTATTTTATTATTATACGTGTTACATATCTTCATCATATGACTCCAAAACTTCATACTGAAACACAATACTGTTTCAAGGCACGAAAGAGTCTTAAAATACCTCAGTCTGCATATTATCCACAGCGTCCGTGATGACAGTATCCAGCGCGTAATTCGACAGGAAGGTGGTGTTGAGTTCGGCGCGGAGCTCCTCTTCGACTGCCACTTCGTAGTAGTACGCGAGGCCGCCCGCTCCGGCTTCGAGGATGAACGTGAACAGGAGGAAGTATGTGTACTGAAATGATATGTTACACCGTGATACTTGATAACCCGACATGTCGCAAATTTCTTGTATTGAAATTGGCAATAGTTCGCATAATTTGTAGTGACGTGCCATTTATTTGACTACAGTGAATCTAGTTTTTTTATGACCAAGTATCTACGAACCATAATTGGCCCACTGTTGGGCTTTGGTCTCCTTGGTTAAGGGCTTAATCTAGCGCGTTGGTCAAGTGCCGATTGGCCGACTTCCACACACTCGAACACATTATCGAGATCTCTTCAGCTTTCCCTTTATGTTTGTTGTGTTCCTTCTTTCGGACACTTAACGAGGTATTAATTTAATTGAAGACATGACAGGATCAATTGTTATTTATTTTCTAATTCTTTCTTTCACGATATCTATCGAATAAAGAAATTATAATATCTTTTATGCATGCGACGTGATTAATTTTTCGATCCACGACGATGGAATCGATCGGAACATTAGTTTTAAGTGTTCATCTGTTTAACCCAATGATAAAGAAATTGTCAGGAAATTGTAAACTTGAAAACAATTTTTGTTTTAAACGATGATAATGTCGTTTAATTAAAATTGTTTTTTTTTTAATTGTCGAGATTTATCGATAACTAAATCAATAAAAAAGGTGTACTTCAATGATAATAATTTTATATTTAATCAAATTTTGAGAAAGGCACTCAATTTATACTTACTTTAATTTCTCTTGTTATTCATAATCGGACCAAGTAACAAAATTAAACCAAAGGTCAATTTAGTTAGCCCCATTAGTAGTGTCTTGCTATAGCTTTGGACATCAAGTCTTTGGTACATGAAATAACACGATAAATTGAAAATTGAATCGAGATATTCATTTCCCTACATTCATACGATTGAAAGTTAGATTCATAGAGGATTATGTAGGTTGAAGTTGGCTGAAAATAATGAAATTTATCGGAAATTCGAATTCTGATATTACCATAACTAGATTTTAATTATTCGTTTTGTGTGATTAGTTGAAATTATTTATTTGAAAATTTTTATTGTTCTTAATTTTAATCATCATTGCAACACGAATTATCCCACTGCTGGGCTCGGGTCAATTCTCACAACGGTCCACCACGCTGACCAAATGCGACTTGACAGATTTCACACACCTTTGAGAACATTATGCATAACTTTCAGGTATGCAAATTTTCCTAAACATTTTCCTTCACCGAAGCAAGTAATAAATAATTAGTAACAGACAGCAATTTGAAAAATTTGACGTGTAGGATGTGAACCGGAGTCTCCAAGAGACGGTCTTTCACTATTAATCCACCACTGCTTCAGCCACCACCACACCTTTACTTTTAACTACCCATTTTTGTACTCACACACAACAGACTAGTTCTGTTCTCTGTCTTCAATCCGCAGCAGCCGAGCGCACTGAGCGGCACGCCCATTGCGCCCGCTATCAGCAGCATGTACGCGATCGCAGGGTACGTCAGTGTGGGCAGCAACGCCACGAACCGGTGTCGCGTCGCCACCGTCCATGCGCCTACCACCAACACTCCTACGCCTGCAAACTAATGACAATAACAATAAAATCTTCGCTCATCAGAACTCGGTTGTAGGGCACGGGTCCCTCGTCACCATGGAGATTCCGTCATGATGATTCAATGAGAATTGGATGGGTTACCGGCCAATAGGTGTTGGAGGTTTTTATATCGTTCGGTGTGTATGGGAATTTAAATTAATTGTGACTATTGTCGTTAAAAATAACAATAGGAATTGATAGTGTAACATTAATCGACTATACGATGTTCTTTATGTGGTCGACCATTTACAAAATTCTGATTCTGAATTCGTACCATGTGAAGGGTGCCGTTCGATTTCCGGTCAAGGCAAACCTTTGTAACAGTCAAATGCTTGATCTCAGATATGGGTAGCTTGTGGTATGTCATTACATACGTAATATAATGCGGAGGTGTCAGCGTGTGATAGTTTATCGATTTATTTAATTGAAAGGCGTACCTACCAGCTTACTACACTTGCTTCGACCAAGAATGTCAGTCAAATTGAAAGTACCGAGCTAGTGAAGAAAACAAAGAAATCAGATTCGAATATTTCAGAAGTGGAGTCAACTGGCAAGCAACTTTACCTCGTGATAATCAAACATTAAAAAACTGCAGTAATTGAATTAAAAATTGTTTGTTACAGTTAAATGTTAAAAAGTATCCTGACCTTTTGTTAAAACATAAATGTTTCCGTATTAAAATTCTAGAACATGTTAATACACATCTGTTTCAACTGTGTGGCATAAAATGAGTCATGATAATCTTCACCGTGATAAGAAAATTGAAGATAATATTATGTAAAGAAATATTATTTTGAGTACACTTCTAAACAATACATTGCAATAACAACATAATTGTTTACATAATACTTCAATGACCTTGATTGTACTTTGGCCGTTAATAAAGATAAGTAATACTAATTACATAAATATAATTTCTTTATTGTGTCTAAAATTAATTGTATGTACATTTTTTTGTTTTTATCTGTCTAATAAGTTTGTCGATATCGCTATTATTCATGCTTGGCTGATGTTGGTTCAATCCTAGAGCTTATTAGTGTGCATCAATATGTAGCCATAGCTAAGCTTTCTAATGTGGCTAAACTATTGTAACTTGATAATTCAACCGGCGTCAGTGATTTAATGTTCCCTTAAAAGCACTAAATTTTGTCACTAGCATCTACCCTATTCTTTGACCTTACTTTACTTTAAAGCAATTACATTGTTGAAATCAAAATATTTATGTTTCTTACCAGGAAGACTACGTTGAATATATGAAGAACACATTTCAGGAAATTTACGCTGCAGCAATCAGCATCTCGTGATTTTCGTGGCTTCACCTTCTTCTTCTTAGCTAGTAGTGTACTCGAGTCTTTTTTCTTCTTCTCTGCCATGTTTCCAAATTATTAATTGTCGTTGGAGTTTCGTTTATAAATCTATCTCCTTACACCTCTGGCTATTCATATTGTTTTTTGACTCATTTATTGATCGGAGACCTGAAAAAACCAAGTTGTTGTTAGCAGCTTCACATTCAATAATTAATGTACGTAACAAACGGTTTATATTTAAATACTTACAAATAAATTGCCAGGTGTTAAGGAAAATTTTATAGAAACAATTTGATAACAATTTACATTATTTTATTAGCAAGGCAGAAACTTAATTGTACGAAAATGGAATATTACATTATTACTAAAATCATACACGTGTCACAAAATACTTGAACCACATTTAGTTAGTATAATTAAATAAAAATATGTATACGTAATAAAAAATAATGGTTTCACAAAGTTGCAAGACTGCAATTTTATATACAAATACAGTTTATAAAAAAAAATTAAACTTTGTGTTGAATAACATTATTCAGTCCTTATTTTCATCACATTATAAATTCATTCATTATCAAGTCCTACATATCCTTTGGATTACACATAACTACATGTTAAGAATACAAATTGATTTTAATAATATAGAAAATAAGATAAATTAGGACTTTATAGAACTTTTTGCTGGTGTGTGATGCATATTCAGTGTGTATCTATCCATTTTATGATTTGAATCAGTGATAATTGTCAAATTACTCATCATACTGTTGCAATGTTGTTTCTAATTTATCCACAATTTTCTTGTAAAACATAATTTGTTGTTTTAGGAATTTCTGCATTGTTGCCTTTAAGTCGACCGTCCTCTCTGTTTTAAAATGGTTGATTTCGGCAAGAAGGGCGTAAGATATGACGTCGGTTCTTCTCAGTACCTCATTCAACTGAGCTACTTCCATTTTGTTTTCACTTCTCAGTCTCTCACATTCCCTTTTCTTCTGAATTGCACCTTTGTGGTTGGCTAGCACGTCCGGGAAAGATCCTACAATGCCCTTATATAAGTGAAATTTGTCACCCAATGGCTCCCAGTCATATTTTGGCTGGTCTTCATACATCCTACCTATTTCTATATAAGCACCTCCCGTCATTTTTATAGCAGAAGTTAATTTGGATGTGGAAACTATTGTTCCTTCATCCAGACTTAATGCATTTCCCAGACTATAGAATGCTTCACCTGTTTTTTGACAATCAATTTTGTACTGTCCTTGGAACCTCTTTGTTTGCGCTAAACACATACTGGTGACAGATTTCACTGACGTATCCATGCTGCCAATGAACGTATGGCACTGTTCAGTGATATGATCAAGTTGGGATTGTAATAAAGCTTTTTCAGGTACAACTAATGAAATACAATAATTTAAGCCTAGTAAGTTATCTCGTTCAGCTTGACGTTTACCGGCTTTCCAGCGCTTTTCATCAGTACAGGTAAGAAAGTGTTGCCACACTTCGCACTTTGAGAGAACAGGGTGTTTGCACATCCAATCCACAAATTCCTGAAGTTGAACTCTTCTACGTTCAATCAACTGCTCATCATAACGACCAGAGATCTGCTTATCAGGTAGTGGAGGTATAGGGATGAGAGAAAATTTCTCTTGTAACCTTTCATGCAGCCAATCAAAATGTTTGTATCGTCTTGATACCTGGATGTTGTTGAATGAAGGTGTAAGTTGATATGCAATAAAGCTTTTAATGCCCTTAAATTTTGATTCCTTTTTTGGAGATGCCACAGTTACATTATAAGGCTGTGCAATAGGAGCCCACACAAATCCATCTTCACCTTGTATTATTTGCACTTTATCTGACTCTGGTACTTCTACATTTAGCGTGCCTAGAAGATAACTTTCACCACTCACTTTAGAAGAAGGAGCAAATTTGTTTTTTCGCACAGTTCCCACCGAAGATCCAAAGTTTGAAACTGTATCATCAATATGCTGATTGAAATCATTTATAGGCATCCCTGGCAGAGGAGTTAAGGGTTGCTGGTGGCTATAGTGTGGTTTACTTTGTTGAGAACTGGGCCCAATTTCTGAATATGTGTCTTCATCCCAATCATCGTCCCAACCATCATCATGTGAAGTATGGCGCTGAAAATTGTTGTCTCCTGCACTATATTGCTGTTCTCCCCAGTCATCCGCTGCTTGGTCATACCTTGGTGCTGCCGGTGCTACTTTTGAAGGTGCAGATTCTTCAGGGGTGAGTTTTCTTACATATGCAGCTGGAAATAATCCAGTTTCCCCTTTGGAGTTCCTTCCTTCCCACCATCCTTCCCCAATTTCAGTATTTATTAATGTAAGAATTTCTCCGGAAGTTATTGACATTTCAGTGGTGCCAGCCTCCCCCGTGAAGTCATACAATGCTTGCACTTGGGCCGTCATGATGAGACCCTGTTACCTACAACAATTGCAGCTTTGTTAAAATGTACACTTAAAGTATCAAGGATTTAGTGCTATCTAGTACACACTATCTTATCTATGTTATCTAGAATAGTAGTATATGTGTATAATATAGATGTTATAACAGCATATATTCTCACAAATTTTTAAAACCAAAACAGTATGTATCAATTAGGGCATTACTCGTCGGAAGCAGTTGACACATTTTCGTAATAGCTCCAATTAAGAATGTGTAGTAATTGACGAAACGTAAAGCCGTACTTATTATTTTGTAGCCTCCATCATAAGAAAGTGGGGCAGTGGTTAAACGGTTCTCTATTGTTATAAAATACATATTTACGACATATATGTGTAGGCAAACGAAGGTTCTAGTTTTAGACAATTTACTTTGGAGATGTAGGTACCAATTCAAAAATATTTAATCCTGTAATTTTATACCTACTGAATTCCAGCAACTATTTTATAAATTATAAGCCACGGAAGTTTTATGAATAAACAAGTAAAATATCAATAATCTTATTTTGTGATGGAAATCAATGACGTAAATTTGAGATGTAGTACAGTGAATGAAAAACTGTGAACTGTAAAAACTGTAGCACTATAAATATGTAACTTAATTTATACACAGTATGTATCAGTTTCATAACATTACTTACTTTTGTTCACACTCTTAAATTAATTTTAAGGCGGATACACTGCACGCAGTCACTGAATGACAGTAACATACACAAGAATTTGTTTTCATTGCCAGTATACGTATACGAGCCTGTTTTCATTTACGTGGCAGCGTAATAAGAAAACGAATAATAGGCACGCGCTATTGGCTGATTTTATGCAACATTTAGCGGTAACCAATAGGAGAGAGGCCAGAGATCGCAGAACAGATAAAATAGAGAAACCTTAATCTGTAAGGCGCAGTTTTCATATACTCTGTGCTGTCTACGCAATCGAGACATTGACAAAGGTTGTTAGATAAATATTCGAAGGAATTAAATTAAATTACATTCTACTTTTATAATTCTTAAACACTTTAATTATGTATTTTAATTTATAAATTTCAATAATAATCTATAAATATTATGTTACGAGCGGTTTGTTCTTTTGACTTTAGCCGGCAACACGTTAGTAATAACTTTGTTGTTACGAATGCCCTTATATCAGTGATTACTTATGATGAGTTTCTTGGGAATTGTAATAAAAATTGTGTTTTTATATGTTACGTAGGCTCTGTTAGAGATTTAATAATTTATTTTATAATATGGGCAGCAAATTCGGCCACCTGCTGTAATAATTGGCTAGTAAAGGTATAGACGTATTACTGATTCATAGAGAACTACAATTAAATTTGATTTAAGTTACAGATGTATTAGGTACGATTAAGTTCTGTCTTTGAAGTCAGAAGGATCAACATATTTACTGCAGTAGCTGGTGGTGACAACCACATTCTTCTGCATAAAAAGTAATTTCAATACTGACCGGAAATTATGATTTAATGTTAATGGCAATAATACCTATAATAGCAGCAGGCTGGTTGGCCAATGAGCTTTTGCCTGCTAAGCAAAACTTCCGGCCATCATTGTGCAGTTATTTATGTCTTAAAAAATAAATATTTGTCATCTTGGATTTTGGGTGTTATAATTATGATTGGGTATACATATAACCCATGTTACTTGTATAACCTATCGTAGGAGCTTGAGCATATGAACGTTTTGTTTTTTTATTATTTAGTTAACTTATGTCTAATTAAAGCGATGCCATACATTTTGAAATTAAATATATAACAAGTAATAAAATATAGAGAGCACTTGAAACGAATGAACGGTTACACACATTAATCATCACCATGCATTATAACATTTATAAATACAGTAATCAGCAGATAATTAGAAATTCTGAACGGAAGAGTATAAAATAGAGAAGAACACCAAGGATAGTGAGGTGAAGAAGTATATATGGATATATACATAATATGCTATACTGTATATAATATCTACATGTTTAAGCCTATTGTATTCTTGAAGGATGACTCTTAAAATAGTCTAGAGTAGAGACCTCTATTGCATCGCTCATTCTTCACGTCGTCTTTATCTGCATTGTTAGTAGTTACTGGATGTATTTGCTCCAGATAACGATGTATATAGTTGCTCTAGTACTGGTTTGTACGACGTTTAAGATCAGGTATCTATTAGAGTTGAGGTTTTATATAAATCAAAAATAAAATTTCTTTATCACATACCCCTCACGCAGATATAATGAAAAAAGCGCGAAAATGTCATTACATTGTTTTATTGTCCGTAAAGCCATGTCTGAAGTCCAAGATTAGTCTTTAGTGGTATCTGTGTAAAATAAGACTTATTTTTCTACAGATTATGTTTCGTGGTTCAGACAGGATTTGTAAAATAAATCGTTTCTATTTGCGTTTTTGTTCAATTGTATAAGTCTATAGTAGTTAAATAAAAATCATTAGTCATGCTGAAAATTGTTTAATATGAAAGTATTTTCAGGACGAAAATTGCAACTGAATTTTACAAAACAATGGGGCTTTATAAATAAAATCGGAGACTCATTGCAGATCGTTGGCTGTTGACGCAGATTAATGAGTAAATAGCAGTTTCGTGATTGCTTTATACAGGAATATTCGACAAACTGTACGGCGGAAGTATGTAAGTAAATTTTGATATCGTCACCATGAACTTTTCAGAAATGTTTGCGATCAGAGAAGCTCTACAGCTACGGGAAGAAACCAAGAAATATACAATAGACATTACTGAATGTTATGTAATCTTCATTACATAAAGATAAAATTTGGAAGCCCGCTTAATACTGTCATTCTCACGAGCAAGGGTTGGCTTAGCTTAAAGGATGGATGTCCCTCACCCCACATTGTAGTTGCTTGTGTAACATTTTCCTAACGAACGGTCAAGGTCATCACCTTCTTCTGTTGCCATCGCAAGAGGTTCCTTCTTCTGTGCAAGGTTGCAGTTATTCGTAACGTATTGTATCTACCCGGCAAACCGTCGCCTTGCTTTAAGAATTAGCCGTAGCCGTTCGAAATAATGCAGAATCAGTACGGGCGACCATATTCACATATTCGGTGGTCCGTTTGCTCGTTTGCTAATTGTTAATTAAAAAAGTTATTATTTACTATACTAACGGAGAAGGTTGCAGCTAGTAATACGACCTATATATTTTTTGTATTTATTTTATAACATGATTATCCAATGAAAGCCACACTAATTCCATGCAATCCCTTGCCAAATTCGTCCCTAGAATGTCGATCAACCAGAACTCTTAAGGGATTCGGCAATTCCCTAAGCTGTGTAAGCCTAGAGAAATCCTTTTCAACATTTTAGACAATGAGAGCACTGTGGATTTAGTGTTCCAGAATCAGTATTCTGTATAGCAAATCTCGACATAGCAAAAGCATTTATTTACGCGCTATTTTCTGCTAAATATCATAGAAGATGTTTTCGTCGAACAGATGTTATCTGGTATATCTTCTCATACTATAAGTATTTAATTTCTGACAGAATGTAATAGGTCAAATGAGTATTTAAAGTAACGGAAGCCGTGTATGACTGACTTAAATGCCATTCAACAGTGCATTCTTATAACATAGCTGGCAATAACAGTTGTGAAGTTGAAATATAATTTGCGGTCTTATAAGACCAGTCATCTACCAGATATATGAAGAGTTATGATACCACGGTCAGTGTAAGATAGATTTAGGGTTGCACATGTGAAAATGTATATCTGTATCAATGTGCAAAAGGGCCTCATAAATATTTGTCATCCAGAGCCTCGCGAAGATTTGCCATCTTAAGGCCTCAGGGTCACGAAATCTTTAAAGCCCAGAAGTCTAAGCTATGATTAATTTGTTAGAAGTTGAATCGGTTTTATCAAAATATTATCATATTAATTATTGGTCATACATTCGTTTATGTAGAAAAATGTAGATGTCTTCACAGATTGCACTCTAAGTATAGCACATTATGTAGTTCTTTCTGTACTTATACGTGGTTTACTAAGTAAAATCTTCGTAGAAGGTCAAGTCCATTTTAATGAACTTTTGATTTCTCTTTTGACCAATAATAACAATAATAATATATCGTAGCGCTAACTTCATTTATGTGTCAATAAAATCCGACAGCTGCGAGAATATTTGCAATTCAATGTAGAGCATGGAGAAACGTGTTTGTCATAAAACCTGAACTTAATTTCGTGTGAAATTTCGAATCAAGGCGTGCCTATAAGTGATATTGGTGTTCATTCAACAGTTGATAGAATTATGTCTCGAGTAATATTTAGGGTTTGTACGTCCATTGAGCCTTAATAAATCACTTATGTTTGATTTGTTACATTGTAATTCGAAACGTCTGAAAATATTCTAACTATAGTAATGTGACCCGTTACGATCATATAACGTAAACAAAGGAGTAATGGTATCGGGGCTAGTTTTTAGAGACAAATTTAATTTTAAATCGCTTAAAATTAATTAAAACACCAAACGAAAATTTAAAATAAACGAAAATTTACTCTTTTAACCCAAACTAAATATGTAAAAATGAAAAAAAATATTTTAAAATGTTAGTTATCAATAAAAAAAAAATCCAGTGCCAATATAGATTCTTCACTAGGATATGATATGAAACGCGCCATTTGCAAGTGTCTTCGTTCCAACATACTTGTAACAGAAACAATGGCACAGTTCGCTTTATGAAAATGGTGGAACGGTCCTTGATATTAGTATAAAGCAAATTTAGAATGAATATGGTAATTAACGAAGCTTTTCAACACATACTGTGAACGGTCGTTTTCGTAAAACGAGCTGTAGAAGAAACGGAGAACCCATTTCTCTTTAACCTTAGAGAGCATGAAAGATTTTTGCATTTAACTGCAAATTGCATCATTTCTCACTTGCGGAATGCAAGTGTCAGACGAAAAGCTGTTTAAAGAATAGTCTCGTGGTATGAAAGTATTTTAGGTAAATGGGAAACTATTGCGTTTTGCTTTTTATTTTAAGTAGGTAAAAGCAAGTTTGTAATTCGTAGTAATAACATAATCTAAGCTCTTTTGTATGGTGGACTAAGGGAAGCTTTTAGACTAAACTAAAAGGTCAATGATTAGAATATTTATTATTTCACTGGGCTAACTGTTGTTGCTGATGAGAAAAAATTTATTTACACAATGGCAAACTTTGTTTGTTTGTGTAGAATTTGAATGTAACGTTTAATTCAAAATACAATTAGAAAAAAAAATCTTTCAGCTAAAAAATAACAATGAAATACGCATCGACATAGCGGATGGCGTTTAAGAAATGATCAGTAACGTATACAAGGCACTTAGAAATTTTTGATTTGAAGGATGTGGCAAAGAGATTACTTCGCCGTTGTTCTTTATGACAAAACTATTTTTATTATATTCCTATAAGAATAAATTATTTTTAGGATTTAATGCCATTATCCAATAGGTCATGTATAGTACAGAAGCGGTAGAAGACGTTGAGGCAATAAAGAGCATGAGGGAAACCTAGATCCATTAAAATTTAAAGTTTAGAACTTAACATTCTAACCCTGAGAGCTTGGCTTGTGCTTCAACATGAAATACGAAATAAATAAAATATGTATATTTTTGTGAATTAGCATAATTATTTAACAAAAAGATTTTGTAACCGAACGTAATTCGACTGTTTTTTTTCAATAAATTTATAATTTTTAAGTAGATGGGCAACACGAAGGTTATTGGTCATCACTGCCCATGCACTACTGTACACTGGGGCAGTATAGAGACCAGCCAAGAAGGAAGCCTAGAACGTGTTTGTTTACTGACTCTCCAACCCTATATTCGAAATTAGAAGAATACATTTCACGGTTGGACGAAGTGGACGGTGGACGATTACTGTGGAGATTAAAGTGAGTGCCACAGAGATTATGACCTCCAAAAGAAGCCACTTGGCGCAGCTGCTTCTTTCCATGCTTAGTAAATTGTTTTACATACAAGAAACGCAGGTATGGATACTATGGAGCAATATTAATGCACCGATATTTCGACCCATTCAATTACATGGATCATAGTCGCAGCGAGACTGCGATGGCGTGGCGAATCTTTGACAATTGACACTTGACAGAAACGAATTAAAGATGAAAGTGTGTGTGATAGTTTATTTATTAATTAATGAATGCTTATGAGTTTTGTTTGTAAATTTTTTGTCGATATCATATTAAAAGGCCCAGAAATGAATGGTGTATATTTTTTAGATATTCAGCCAAATTCTTGATCCTTGCAGTCTGAGCTTAATCAAAAATTCCTTTCAGCGTTCAGTGAATATCTGCATATTTGAGGAAGCCTGGACGCCCCGACAAACCTCCGTCCTAACTCCCAATGATTGCAAATACTCAAATTGAAATTCATTCACGCAAACGTGTGATTGTGAATGATGACCCACAAGGATTAAACATTTTGTGCTAATGCTCCGTTTTTGCGAAATATGGAACGCGAACGTTTTATTTCTCAAATGGAGCAATGAATATTTCGCTATTCGGGATTCTTTGTCATTCTTAGTAAGAGACATTAAGTTTGCAGTCGCTTGACTTAGTTACGAGGTAGAAAAGCACTGTGTCATTTTCACACGCTCTGAGCTATATTCCTCTGACAGATGTAACTTCTCAACGAAACGAAAGATATTGCACACAGGTTAAAAACAACATTTTTGATGACATCTTGTTTTGACTAGTAACACCTTGTTGTGGGTTTATGTAGAGTGGAAACGCTAAATTTGGGGAGTCATCATTGTCAAATTGTTTTAGGTAATATTAAAGCTATACCTATGCCTTATTTCACTGCATTAGTTAGAGTAAATATTTTGTTTATAAACAGATTTAAATAAACTGTATCAGCTTGATATTATAAAATTATGACATAATTAAATATTTAACTAAGAAACTTTATAAAAATCAAGATATCTTAGAGATATATTGCATGAGATTCTGCTTCAGGATTGATAAATATCAGGATTCATATTACAAACTAACTTTTGACCTATTGCGTAGATAAATTGTCTTTTTCATATGAAACTTCTAATATAGAAAAAGTTTTTCATTGAAGACCAAGTAGAGGGCAATAAATAGATCTCATCACAACAACTTTGTCAGTATTACGGTACTTCGTCCAGTGGAACTTCTTCTGTAGATAAAAAGTTGTTTTATAAGAATTCCCCAAAGGTAACTTTTTTCTATGACTTGAACTATATCTGTCTGGAACAGTTAGTTTCTTGGTAATCAAAGCTATTCAAATTACTGACGGGTGTTACGGGCTCCATTTATCCTTGAATCGAGTCTCTTACGTTTGTGTTGTATCCTGCTGTAAAAATTCCGAGCCAAATGATTTGTAATTTAAACGCTCCTACTTTCTCTTCAGTGTTTTTGAAGTTAATTAACGGCCGTGACCACTTACGTGCACGTACATATAAGCAAGTCTAACTGCGTAAATACCATGAAAAATCATATTAAATAATATATTTTCTGGCCCGTTTAAAACATTTCCTTTACCATGTCCGTGAAAGTAATCTGGTATTATTAGCTCTAAAAATTCAAGGGCTCGCCGAATAGCAGCATGTTATGACGCCATTCACTCACTGCAAACAATTTTTACGCCATTAAGTATGTGTCAAACGAAGAATTATTTATTAGCAAGTCATAAAAAGATAACACGCAGAGCTGTATTTTCTTATACACGTTTAATAAGTGAAAAGATACATATGTTCGAGTTAATCATAATTTTATACTAAGCAGTCATTTAATGTTACCTACATAATTGCAACAGTTATTAACTTACATCTTTCGGATGAGTAGTACAATTTTTTTGTACCTTTTTGCAACCTAAAAATAGTTTGATGTTGGGGATTTTAAGTTCTACCTCCGTGCCGTAATGATGATCTGTCGCCGAAGATCTGCGAACCCCAGTATACGCTATAGAACTCTATGCCGCCGTGACCTGTACATGTGATTTGGGGCGGCAGATTTTCAAACTCGGCTTGCCACTCTGGCCCATGGTAGATAGAGAAAGTAGTACACTATTCGAACTGTAGAAGCTTAACTCTTGCGTCAAGTAACGTAGTTATATGATTCTTCTCTAAAACTAATTTTCTTTCGTATTTTTTAAGTTCTAATTTATTCTTCCCGTGCCATTAACAAAAAAGTCTGTTTAGCTGTTTTCCCTTTTTGTCAAGAATAACTTCGAAGCGGCAGGATGGATTTTCTTAAATTTTTCATTATTCTCGCGGGTCTTATGATTCGACAAAAATCCATTATATGTCGCAGGAAAGCATAAAATTGTCAGGGAATATTAAACAACGATAAAAGTCTAATTCGAATTGACAATCGGTCTACAAAGTCTATCGTCTGGAGGGGTTATAAAAGGTAAATTTCAGTAACTCGATTTAAAATGTCACTTTATGAATGTGGGTTGGCGGTAAAGTGAAGTTCACATAACTACAAATATGGCCAAACATCAACTTAACGAGCATTCAAACCGTCTGCATTTTATATATTTTGTTGTCTGCTTCCAACTGCATTTCGTTACCCACAGCGAAAACTACTGCTTTTATGACACACACATTGAAAACCCAGGGCTGAATCGTTTGCAACGAAAATGTCCCGATGTATCCTAAATAAGTCTGTATCCTAAATTTTTAATTATTTATTACGCTTAACAAAGTTATGAACAATGGTAAAATAAATATTACAAAATTATAAATCTAAATTATATTCATATTACCAAAATGGAACAGTGTCGTTTCGGTACATTACATCATTTTTAAAACTGTTATGGAGTTAAAGTCGTAGCGGTGTACAGACTAAAACAATTTAAGAAATCGTACTCTCTATAATATCACTACGATACAGCCATAGAATAGATAGCGATGCAACTTTGATATATTTGTAGGTTACCTACTATATAGAAGTCAATATAGAATACTTTTTTCTGGGTAATAGTGTGGTTCCATGGAATAAAATATTAGTAAATATGGGTGATTTTCAGTGTTGGTAGCCACACGATAGGTAGCATAATGGGTATGAAAAATTTTGGGAAATTAAAAAAATTGTACGGCATGCAACTGGCGTTAGTAAATCGCTTAAATTATCGTGTGAGTCTAGAAGTGTTTTCAGTGTAGCAAACTGTTTGTGGCACAAAAGTTTTTTAATTTTCATCTCCTCGATCCACATCTTTAGGATTTTATCGTTAAGAAACAACCCAAAATAATGTTATGTATTTCACATTCACATATTTGAATACCATAGTCGTATAAATAATTACTTTTCTTGAATATATTTGAACGATACTTCTATTTGCAGTATAAATTTTACTGTAAAACCTTTTAATGCAAATATATCCCACACCATGATTTATTGGCGGCTTACCAAGAAAATCTACAAAATATTAAATTTTTCTGCATACATTCCTATCTAGATTATATAATATGACGTATAATCTTAGAACTGATGATTTAATACTATCTCAGAAAATAAAATACGCAAATGACTGAAATAAGCCGAGGAAACAAAAAAACTTATGCAAAGATATTCTTAGAACCTTGCGGTGCGGAGTTCTAAACATGACCATATATTCCGCGACCATATATTCAAGATCTAATAAATTTTAATACACGCTGAGTTTGCCTCACTGTATCAATTTTTCACTTTTTTGGCCTGCTCGAATATAATAGGATTAAGTATTGCTCTTGTGAGCAGCTCGTTGCCATGACAACGTCTCAAAACATCAATTAAGGAACATAAAACATATACGATTAAGGACCATATACGAATAAAAAAAGCATGAGTGAGGTACATATATGGATACCTAACCTATGGAGGTTGATAGATATAATATTATTTATTGTACACCATAACAACGACAGAAGATATAAATAAAAACATTCAGTAACATGTGAATACAGCAGATGGTCTTATAGATAAACAGTAATTCTTTTCTAGACAATAATTGGGGAGAGTACACGGCGAAAAGATAAAAGTGTGGAGGGCTACAATTAAGTGAAGGAAAGAAAATGTAACAATAATTACGGGAAAAAAATATAAAATCAATACAAATAAATATTATATAGAAAAAATAAATAGATAATTAATCTCACGCGAGATATGCAATAGGTATACCTTTTGGCTTTAAAAATAAAATTTAATTTTGTATTTAGTCTGTTTTGCCTGTGGAAGTAAAATAATAAATAATAAAAAATAAAGCTTTTAACAATCTGTATTGTAGTTTTTCGTAAATCCGATCAAAATAATAGACATAATATACTATATTGTAACTTAAATTTTGTTATATTCTGAATTTAAAAAGGGGTCGTAAATCTCATTAATAATTTGAAAGGGTCAACGGAAAATATATATTTTCTGGGATTTTGGACTATATTGGACATGTTATAAATAAATGGGTGAATAATGATATATATATATATGCTTACACTATTATGATATAAAATGAGATAGTTTTAAAACATTTTCGAAAGGGGACAAAGAATATAATCGTTTCGAATTGAAAAGCGCGTTCTCTTGTTATCCATAATTATGCGACTCACCAATGGTTGCAGCGCTTCCAGCGAAAAGTATTTTCTTTCATTGCAGGATTAAACTCAATTCGATCAGTTTAATTCGTTCAACAATGTTTCGTGGGGCAAAACATCGCTGTTCACATTTACGGTAATTTTACATTAATAGTACCTACATTATTGGTTAAATTGCATTCAACGTACGTTTCCTTTTTATGTTAATAGCCGACAAACGAGCAGACTAGCCACCTGATGGTAAGTGGTCACCGTCGCCCATGGACATCAGCAAAACCAATGGTATCACTGATGCGTTGTAAGTCAGGAAATGTGAAGGTAAGTAAAAAAAAGAACTTGCTCCCAAGCCCCCAGCCGGAACACGACGACTCGTTTGGCGGCTCACTCAAGCAGGAAGGTGGTAGCTAGCCAGGCAGGCATCATGGAACCGACTTATCAATTAACATTTTAGTAATATAATCTTTTATATTATATATCGTACGCATTTCGGATTAATCCATGTACTGTTTGTGTTTTTAATTAATTAACATTTTGGTGAAAGAAAATATTTGCATATTTGAGTCCTTTATGATATTCATAAAGTTGTACTTATTATCAGAACCGCCTTTGGTTTCCATATTTGTAGCGATTATGAAATAGGAAAATAATTCCAAAAGTATTAGTGCATTGTATCGAACATTTTCGAATAAAGAAAACTAATAGATATTAATTGGAATCGTGCACTATAGCTCATATGTTACCAGTAAACTCCTGGTGACCAATGTACTTCGTTTCTGGTGTTGTTTTGTTTTGGTGCTCTTTTTTATACTTGAAATATTTAAATGAAATTGAATACATAAAGTAGCAAGCGATAAGTGAAATAGGGAAACAGTTTTTCTGGGAAGTAAATAAACTTGGTGATAAATATGTTCTGTTTGTGTTTGTAGGATTCTTTTAAGTAAAATTATGTACGTGCCTGGATGCGCAGTTTCTCTGGGTACAAAATGTTTTGGCTATTATAAATTTACACATTGTATAACATATGTTTATGTCTGTGGGCTTCCCCACTTGATTTAACTTTGCCTGTGCTTTTAATAACATTATAGGTATTTCTGTTTAGAGCGCTAAAAGGGGCACTCACGCTCAAGTTAAACTACGTTCACTTTAGATTGTTTCACCGGTTATTAGTTTATATTTCAGTATTAGAAGTTTAAAATTTTATAACATTTAGCAATAAAAGTTATGTTTCTTTATAATGTAATCTTTTTGTTAACATCTATGTCTTCATTACATATTTATTTATCTATTCATGACAAATGAATATAATAGAAATGTCGACACGAATAGCACGTTCTGCACAAAGAGAAAATATTTTGTAGTCTGTGACTATTATATTTATAAAAATACTTTTCTTTTCATGAGTATTTTTACATTGATTAAAATATACATAACTGAGCCTAAAATATACTAATACGCTACTGAATTTGTATTTATTTATCACATTTGGAAACTTTATAAATCCGCAGTGGGACCTGGTGCTTTGTAATTTTTAGAGAATGTGTTTAAACAAAATAGTTTCACGATTCCATTGATGGAATATCAGAAATTATTTTTTATAATTAATTAAGTTAGTAAATGTTTATCGGTTTGACTATAAAAACAAAGATCATTTTCTTGTCCTGATATTGTTATTTGTGTTCCAGTTATGGACCGTCACCTATCAGATAGCCATCAGTCATGAGCTACCGTTGGAGAACACGAAAGCAAAGTAGAATGGTAACTATGGGTGCCCATATCAGTTTTATTATTTTATATCAAAATGCACTCTAATTTAGACTGATATCTTAGAGATCATTTAAATATATATACGTTTTGGTTATACATGTAGTCTACTTTTATATACTACACTAGCGGTCCCTCTCGACTTCGTTTGAGTTCGTTTGGCACATTCAATAAGTCAAAGCAACTTTTATTACATTGTACACATCCGCGCTTTAGTGATTTGACTTATTACTTGTATGTTGTTTAAACTACTTGATACTAAAAGTTACATAATGTAAATATTAATACTGCAAATAAATAATACGATGCATTAAACAGATAAAATTAAAACATGATATTAAAGAATGCATGGTGGTATAAAAACATAACAATATATGTCTGAGTGGCCAAGTGTTGATACAAAAAGTGAGAAGGATTCGTTTTTGGAAGGATGGAATGTTATAAAGGAATGTTCCTAAGCCTACCGCAAGAGCTTGCCAAACCCGAATAGGATTTTATGTGAAAGAATTCGACATAAAACTGAATCAGTAAAAGGGAATCGATTGTAGCAGAAAATCGGATGAACGCAGCTGATGCTCGGGGGTATCACAGAGGTTTTAAATATGGTTAAATGTAGTAAATAATCTTACAGGTCTACGTTGACGTGTAACAAGTCATTTATGTGCGTATACTTTATATATAAAAGGAAATGTATAATCATGAAAAGGTTCAATATAACAAGAGAGTTGTCCTATATATTTTTAGTTTATATGAGTAAGAGTTAAGAATATTTAGTCTAAACCATGTGCTTATATTACGCAACAACTATACTCCGTTTTCATTTTATTAAACCAACAAACCACTGAGTTGGTTGCTCCGCGAGTGGCAGGAACTTGTGAGTTTGAATTAAATTCCAATACAGCACAAACTTGTTAAAGTGAATGCGCCTTTCAGTAGATATTCTCGTTATATATTATAGAAGCATGCAAAATTCTATTGTAATATTCAAATTGGTTTGCTTGAAATTCAATGTTAAAAAGTTAAACGGTGTAGCGAAGCTTTTCATTCGTTATTTTGCCTCTCTGATTTCCACTGAGAGCAGGCACTCATATGCTATTTCAGGGTGCCTTGCGAGCGTCGGTGTTTGCCTTACTCTTACTTACTCTTAACAAACTTTTCTATTTAGAACGAAGTTTCAATGAGTATGATGTAGACCCGGTCTTAAGAGGCCTCGACCACAAAATGAAACCAAAGTTCACTCCTAGCGTGACCATGGACTACTAAACGGGACGTATATGATAGGGGCAACAATATACGATCAAGAAGATCAAAAAAATGACATTTTAATAGATTAGTTACGTTTTAATAAACCAATTTGTGACAAAAGGAACTAATAAAAATTGCACCGCACAAGTACATAAATGTTTTTGTTTCTTAAATGAATAAGCTATAGTAAATTTTGCTTTGTAAGTGCATAGCTTGGAATTTACATCGCTGTGCATAGACAGTTCGTTGCGTGGTGGGTGTGATGATGTTTGCGGTTTCAATTTAGATTCTATTGTTTTTCTTGTATGTATGTTTTCGATAGTGATGAACAGTTTGTATCGTACGAGAAGCAAAATTGTATTGTTTTTTGCAATGCAAGGTTAAGAATCAGTTGCTTCGCTTCGATTCGGGTTTGTCACCATGAGAAGTGTTAAGGCTATAAACCGCAACGATAGCGAAGGGTGTATTGGTAGAGTTCATTAATCTTTGAAAACATTATGCAGAACTATTAGGTACGCGGGTTTCGTAACGATATTCCTCACAAGCTTACTCAAATGTAGGATCCTTAATTTGCTTGGTATTAAGTCTAGGCATTCCCAACAAAAACATTTGTTGTTGTCTTGTAGCTTGGATTATAATTTTTAAAAGATATCGTGAAATCAACAGATCCCAGGTCGTAGTGAAACGCACGTGAATGACAATGTTCTTTTTTTAAAATTCACACAGATGTTTTTTTATTTGAAATTCATAGAGATACCACACATCAGTAAAAATGTGGCTGTCTGTTGAGTAAACAGTCGAAAAGAAACAAAGGAGTGTTATAATGAAATTCAGTACAACATTATATCATCCGTTTGGATGATATAATGGTTATTATGTCATTGGTTGTTTTAATGTTGGCAGTAAGCTAACTGGTTCAGAATCTTTTATAGAGGATTTAAAGCATGGGAGTAGATAAAAGTATATACCAACACACATGCCGTGACCAACACGTGTTTCGCTCCGAAACAGAGCATCCTCAGGGTGATTACACTCTACGAGTGTCAACCGCAAAGTGAGTTTCATTGTGGGAGGGAGGGAGGTTCTATGCACGTATAGAAGTATATACCATCATACATTGTGCTTGCGGATTGTTGCGAAGTAAATTAATACTAATTTAATAACAATGAATTTCCGCAAAGTAACACCTGATACTATCAATTAAATAAGAGATTACAATGTAAATTACTAGTATTAAGTATATTTTTTTTTATTTCTTTTTTAACTTCTTCTAATTTCCTGGCAGACAACGCATCAGTGATACCATTGGTTTTGCTGATGTCCATGGGCGACGGTGACCACTTACCATCAGCTGGTTCATTTGCTCGTTTGTCGTCTATTAACATAAAAAATAAAAAAAAATACAGCCGTACGGCATTTAGCATAGAAAATACGAAGAATGAACGGTGATAAGGCAAGCTGGTGCAATCAGGCATTTATTACTCGTGATTTTACGAAGGCTATTTGTAATAAATACGTAAAATGCGCCATATCATGCGCTACAAATTCAACTTAGGGGACTGTATTTCGAACGCTGGAAATTTTTAAAATTCGAATCAGGTCCGTGCATGTTTTGTATTTAAAACTATTTAATGTTAATACTTATCTGCATTCTCAATGATATGCTTGTATGATAATGAGATAATTTAAATTACGATTAGCTTTTATGATATTAAGAAAAAATTATATGAAAAGCCTTTGTTCTGCGTTTATTAATGATGCTACGCTAATTTTTAATATACTTCATTACCATTTTTAACATTGAATCCTCTATGAAATAGTACAATTTAAACTATTCACTTTCTTTTCGTACTTTGCGCGGTAACTTCATAAAATGATGTAGATAACTTGGTCAGCCAGAATCTTATGTAAAGTAAGAAAAATATAATAACATCAAGCAATTGCGTATCGATCTTTGCACAAAGGTTTCCATTATCGGAACGAACAATGGAATTGATGTCGTCAGTAGCAAAATTAAGTATGAATTTTACTAAAATCTATACATATAATAAAATTCTAACTGATCGCTTTCTGTACATGAACGATATATAAGAAAAAACATTATTAGCAGCCTTTATTAACGCAATAGAACACAAAACAATAGTTGTTAGAATTTTTGTCTGTTTGTCCGTGCGTTTGTTCGCGCTAATCTTAGAAACGGCTTAACCGATTTCGTTCTGGTTTTCATTAATGTATTACAGTAATAAGTAGTATTCCTTAGTGTTGTATATTGAGCATCACTTAATATTTTAAGTCACTTTTCATTTCAATTGGTCCATAATAAAAAAGTTAATAAATGAAGTCTAATTGACAGAACGAGAAAAACCCAGTCCTAGACCAATATAGGTGCAGGTATTTCTAAGCGTATATAGTAGTTTTTCTGAAGCACAGCGAGGGCGATTTACTTGTAATACATGAGTAGAGAACAATCCATTTAATGCCAATCTAACGTTAAATGTATTAGAATTAAACTATGTATGTATATAATACGTCCGAGCTTGTGAGGGTTGATTGAGTATCGGAAAAGTTACTTGGCAATATGTCGACTTATAGTGAATAATGGATTTTACTGATTGCTGCTATCATCGCCGTCTTACAAGGAAATAAAGACAATTGCTAGATTAAGCCGATGTTGTTGTGAAAGTTTCAACCTTCGTTCATAAATAGAGCGGTAACAATTCGTAAATCATGGTCTAGTTCCTTCGTACTCGATATAAGAAACGAATAATAACAGTCAATTTACAAGCTATTATTTGGTTTTGGTGAAACGTATCATAATATTCTTACACATAACCTCTTGCATAGAAGACCCAGCTGACGAATGTACATATTAATTGAAATATTGTGTTAATATTTACAAGGAAATACAATTATTGACCCGGATTGGTGTACGGCTTCGAAGCCTAGTTGATAGTAAGCCTAACCGCTGAGCCGTTTCCTGACCGGCGCAATCATTTGTAAGACAAATAAATTTTTTATTTCAGGTCCTTGGTGTTTTTGAAATCTTATTAGTGTATATCCATTTGACTCCCAATACAGGAATTTTAGTGTTAGGGTGTGAGTGTGATCGTTAATTTATTGTTTATTTAATATTGCGAAAGCTTTATGTACCCGTCTTCCGAAATATGGCCGGTATAAGTTTCCATTGATGTATGAGTGTGCACATTCAACGTTGCATACATCCATTAGGGGTACACTGTTCGATGTACCGTCTCCTGATCGGTACCATTCCGGTTTCCAATTTGTATTAACGTTTGCCAGGCGTAATAGTAAATGTTGGTAATTATTCTAATTAATTTATTAATGCTCGAAATATTCGCTCTAAGAAGAAGTAAATATTCAGAAAAACACTTTAAAATATAGATTACATAATATTACGAAAATAATTATCACAATTCAATTGAAGTAATAATTTTGTCTTGAGGTAAGAGCTGACTAACGCGAAAACAAAGAGATGTCAGTACGCCAAAGTTTCCTCATTAAGACCCAAAGGGCGAACATGCTATTATGACACAAATGGTGCGATTATAACGAGTCATAACAATATAATAAATTTAGATTGAGGAAAATGTATTTTTTATATATTATTATTATATTTTTTAGATTGAAAAAAAAAAGTTTTATTGGAACGAAGTTCCTTACGGCAGGCTTGGACGAGATAGAGATTTTGCTGCGTGACCGAACTAAAAAAAATGTGATAGTAAAACCGTAAGAAAAAGTCCGTGGAATAAAACCGTTAAATGAGAAAAATAAAGAGACATATTGGAACGAAGTTCCTTACGGCAGGCTTGGA
>PDGT01000010.1:2074695-2148210 GCA_003671415.1 Megathymus violae
ATATATATATATATATATATATACATATATTTAGTAAAACATCGATTTAGTATAGTAACGAAATAATAAAAGGAAATAAACTACGATACAGTGTAGTAATGATATAGTATAAGTAATAATGTAGATAAACACATTAAGCACTTGATGAAGTGTGTGAATTGCCTAAAAGACGACGTCTTTAATAAGTTGTCGTTTCGCATCGAAGTAAAATATAATATACGACCAAATCAATAAAAAATACATATTTAAGCATATTTAAGTCTTCGTTTAGTTAAATGTAACCAGCAGATGGCGTGAGTGCGTGACAGCTGTCTAATGAGGTCGGTGACAGAGCGTGTCGTTCCAAAATATATAATTACAGTTACAAAATATACAATACAGAGCCGTATTGGGGCGGCCTAGAATACGCCCCCCAATCCCATGCTGACAAAACAGGGTGTCGTAAGAGGCGACAGAAGTCAGCTTGCTTGGTGGTAGGGCTTCGCGTAAGGATTATATTATATGTATTATTATTAAGTCATTAATATTATTACTAGTATTATTATTTTTACGTAAAGCCTGCCTGGCTAGCTACCACCCTCCTGCTTGAGTCAGCCGCCAAACGACTTGTCGTGTTCCGGCTGGGGGCTTGAGAGCCAGTTCTTTCTTTCCTTTTTACCTTCGTCTAATTTCCTGGCTGACAACGCATCAGTGATACCATTGGTTTTGCTGATGTCCATGGGCGACGGTGACCACTTACCATTAAGTGGCTCGTGTGCTCGTTTGTCGGCTATTAACATAAAAAAAGCAGTTTATTTCCGGATACGTCGAGTTTATGTCTAAAATTAAATATATACGTGTAAATTTATGCAAACTGTTAATGATTACTGACCCTAAAATCACGCTGTCATATTACCATCATTATTCTGCGTTTGGTAGTCATTCACTTCCAATAATGTGTTGTACGTCGCAGTTTGTTATTACGGAGAAAAACCCTTTAAAATAATAATAATAATAATATAACTGTTATCTATTTATCGATTGGGAGTATTTTATGTCGATATTCATAAATATGTAACAATGATTTATTGCCGAAGAAATGAAAACTTTGCGCCTCTGCTTGTTTTGTTATTTCTAAAATAGGAATCGATTTACGTAGACTTTGTAGTTTCATTCAATGAAGAAGAATCAACCGTAGACACAGTTCATACAATTCGAAACGAAATAAGTCGTAGCAGACGATTCGAGTACAAAAGCATCTATTC
Organism: Megathymus violae; assembly: GCA_003671415.1. Classification (NCBI taxonomy): domain Eukaryota; kingdom Metazoa; phylum Arthropoda; class Insecta; order Lepidoptera; family Hesperiidae; genus Megathymus; species Megathymus violae. Next base: position 2,075,940 of record PDGT01000010.1, read on the forward strand.
CAATAGTTCTACACATGTGACTCCAATTAATTGCTAAGAGGGACGGGGCTGTTTTAGCGCAAAGGCTGAGAACTACAATTAGGTCAACGCGCTTCGGGACGACAGCCAACGAAGCACTTCGTGGTTTTCTCAAGTGGATGTAGCCACGTTTAAATGAAATCGCCAACTTTACAATCCTCAGAATATATTCATCTGTTTTACTTGTTATAGTGTGATTAAAATCAAGAAATATGTTACAATTGCAACTGATCCTAAAGAGGTGAAACCGGTTGTTCAGTTTGATTTGGGTGACAAATCATTAATATAATCTGGTGTGAAGAAACTTTCAAAGACCTACCGTGGTACTAGTGGTACGTATGTTAGAGTATACCAAAATTAAACCATGGTACCTATGTAGTTGGATGGTAGCTTTTGCCTAAGGTATTATAAATACAGGATATTTATTTCAGTAACATCTCATTTCAATTTATGTATTTCTCTGTAGAAAACACACACAAAATTAAATTAAACACGAAAAAGCGAAGAATGCCGAAAGAAATATATTTTGCGGTATCATTGTCGTTCGATCAGCGTGGTAGAGGAACCTATGGTGATACAATAACATTGATTTGAAACTTAAATAATAACGAACTTATAACATCTTTATTTACCAAAAACTTAAAGATATATCATATTTCTATATCTGCTTTGCTGCAATGGGTAAAGTGAATTAAACAAAAAGCTGTAGTCTTCCTCAGCTCGTTAGCGAACTTAATTTTTCTTCAGTCGTCTGTTTGTGCCAGAAAGATGCGGGTAATATTTTTTACACTAAAAGAAATGTTTAATTTTTATTATTTTCGTTCATATTAACCATAATATTCACACACCAATGAATCAGTCTAGCAAATGTTATGTGATGTTTTTAATTAATAGTCATTTTAGTCAAAAGAAATTCAGTTGTGGGTTTTATTAGATATAATAATTACAACTACTTACTTTTATATCGTCCTGGGCAGATGGCAGAATTAAGAAACTTCGTGTTCTGCAAGTAATAACTGACTGTCAAGCATTTGCTCATGATATTTCATATCATGCTTGAAATCAAACAACTTCGAGAAATTAGTATCTTAGAATGTTTCAGTTCAAAATGCAGAGTGAGAAACCGATGATCAAAGCATCTGTGCTTACTGCTCAGTACAAAAGCCAAGAAGTTGGCCAATACGTGATTTGTTACTAGATTCACATCACATGCTGTAGATATCGTCCAGAATTATTTACTGTGAGGCAAGTTCTGCAGTTGTTAGTCGCGGTAAATTAAAGCTCGACAACGTTTTAGAACATTAATTACCAGTGGTATAAGACCTTGTTAGACTTCATGAACTCGAAAAAGGAATCTTAGAATAGTAATTTCCAGATTATAGGATTTTTATCACACGTGTTCGATGATGTTAGTACACATATGTGAGGTAAATCTTGTAATGGTATCTATTAAAGGATGTTTATTATCTTAAGCGATGTCATTTATCAGAAGAGCACTTTACGGAATTAACACCGAGAGCATTTTCATTTGAACACTTTTGAAGATATATTTTCAACGTACTTTTTGAAAGAAACAATTTACAACAAACATACTTTTACCACGTTATATGTTCATCAGGGAAAAATCATGTGTGAAACTTTATTTGATGTTCAGAATTGTACATTCAAATTAATGTAGTCCATTCTTATACTCCAATTTTTGTGTCAATGTTCTTTTTGTGTCAATTGAAAGTAATGGATCGAGTTAAGTAACATCGGATGTGGTCAATAGTTTGCTGGGTGATGGCTTTGGATAAAAATTCCAACCTTTGGAGGGTAGTTGAGTCTTAGATTGTTTGTTTAGTAACAATCGTTAAGCCACGTTGGACGTCTTTTAGCGACATCCGAATCTTCGACACTTGAATTGGCCTCTAATATCAACATCAATTCGTATTGCAATGAGATTTTAGATAAACTTTGGGCTTTCTAACTTTTTTTTACATAGAATAAGTTAATGCTTGACAACAATCCCACCTGATGGAAAGTGGTGATGAAGTCTAAGATGTTGAGCGCGCTAACTTATAATAGCCTGTTCACTCTTCTCTTGAAGACTCCCACATTGTATGGAGGCGGGAACACCGACGCGGGCAAGTTATTCCAGTCCTTTGCAGAGCGCGCAATGAATGACGACGCAAACCGCGCCGTCTGCATTTGTGGTACGTTCACTACGTAAGGATGGATACCCGCCGTATGGCGAGTTGTTCGATGGAGAAACGGCGATGGGGGAATTACTTCGAACAATCCCTGCGCAAACTCTCCAAAATGCATGTTATAGAAGACCGAGAGACTGGCAATCCTGCGCCTGTAAACAAGGCTTCGCAGATTGGTTCCGACTAGATCGATCGATAGCGATCGAGTTCAACGCTGATAGATGACAACAGTACTCCACACACGGTCGCACTTGAGCTTTATACAGAGTTAAAAGCTGATTCGGTGTGAAGTATCGCCGCACCTTCGCAAGAACCTCAAGTTTCCTTGCTGCCTTAGTCTTGGACTCGATGAACCGACGAAGGTTCATCGACCGATTATCGAAGACGGTCAGTGCATTCTAGAGATTCATTCTGAAAAGTAGGAGCCAAGATGAACGGTCTCCTCTTGGCGATGAACAGACACGCTTCTGTTTTTGTAGCGTTGAATATCACAAGATTGGCATCGTCCCATTCGGACATTGCCGGAAGTGAGAGATTCATGCGTTCCACCATGGCCTCTCTATCGGACTGTATTTCGTCCCTACTGGCCCGAGCATTCGGTAGGTATCTCTTCCCTACTGTGCTGTCATCTGCATACCCATAGATACCAGGCTTGAGCAGATCATTAATATGCAGCAGAAATAGAGTAGCAGACAGAATAGACACCTGAGGTACTCCAGCGTTGGTAGCCATCGATTGTGATGAACACCCGTCAACGAAAGATATAAATAAATAAATAAATATATATATGTCGGAGATGGTCATTAGTATAGACGTGAAACGAAACTCAGCACGATATCCGAGAGATGGCAGCACCGCCGCGATGACGTCGATACTCGGCTAACTTTGTGCTACAACAGAGCCTAGCTAGTGGAGTGACGCCGGATGATGCCACAGTTTACATTCTGCGGTCGAAGAGATCGGTTCCTCCGCACTGGGAACTGTTACTGGTTTCGTTTGCCCGGTGTGAAGTGTTTGTGAGCAACTAATTAAAAGTGTTAAACGTTTATACGCCCACGCTATGTTCGACAATGCTGCTAAAACTACTGGCATCGCCGACATATGTATATATATATATATATATTCTAACTTAGAAGGCCCGCTTTGTATTCATGTCTGATTTTTCGTTTTTCAACATTTTCACCGATGTGCTACTGCAGGACACGAGTATGTGAAACAAAATACAGCAAAAATATTTAGTAAAAAACAAACCTTCCCGTCTAGATACGATATAGAATGAATGTAATAGGAGCTCGCGTGTCAGTTTCATGGCGCTGTACTCAATAAAATTTTAAAACCCGGAAGCCGTGGATTGCAAACTTTGTAGTGCGGAAATCGCTGAGATTGTAAAGAACTACATTGGATGGTACATTTTATAAAACCGGTTGAATTTTTGCATTATTTTTACTACGTTTGAATGAAAAATAAAATGTGGAATTTTTTTTGGTATGTTGATGATCTTCAGAAACACTCGGATTTTTTGTAGTTCGGTATAATTTCATTGCGAGGTACAAGATTCTTCTTGCAATTCAGGAGGCTTGGAGCGAACTTTGCTACGATCCAGATCGAATTGTTATTGGAGGCAGTGTTCAGCCTGAGTTCCGGAACCGGAAGTTCTAATGTTGAGAGCCGCAGACAGGCCTGATAGATTACGAACCAGGATGGTCTTCTGTATTCTAATTAGCACGGAAACGCTAATGAAATTGTACTCAATCCTTCAGTTGGTTGGTTATAATCTAGTAGTTTATTTTTATATATAGTTCCATATTTATATCTCGAAGAAAAATTTCAATTATAATCCAAGTACATTTACCATGCCTTCATGGTAAATTTTATTATTAGTAGAGATTGGTATTCAATTTTTTAACTGAAATTCTCGTATTCGAGAGTTACGTATTATGTTGTAATGTCTCTTCACATCTTTACAGTCGGATTTTACGATAACCATCGAGATCCTTTTATACAGCTAATGTATATAACATAGTATTATAGGAGACACGACCCTTTATATGACCGTGTAAAAAAGGCTTTTGGTCCTAAAGATATGAGGCGTTTGGAATTAAGTTACTGGAAATTGTTTTTCGCGATCGTTTTATGGTTATTTGGATACATGTTGTTTTTTTCACAGAACACTCGTTATTATTTTGCCAAATTTTAGCGCGTCAGTAAAATTATGTGGCTTTTACAAGTGTTATTACGAAGCTTTTAAAAATTATTTCCTTTATTATTGTAAAACAATCTTGCGTTCTTTCATGGTGTGTTTGTACCATGTAGAAAACATTAAAAGTGATCTAATCATATACGTTTGATTAATTTATTCATATACCTCCATAAATTCGTAGCGCGTTTATGAAAAGTAGATAATGTGTAACCTAAAAGTAATCGAAACTGGCATCGAGTAGTTCTGTATCGATTAACAATTATCGTTGATGTAAAAAATATTTGTCGACTTTTGTAAGAAAAAAGATTCCGTTTGAACAACGTTTAATAAATATAATAATTTCTAAAGGAAAACATTAATAACAATATTCTTTAGCCTTTCTTCGTCTTTAAGTATTTTTTTTTACACATATAAAGACGTCCAAACTTAACTAGGTTTATCATAAAAATGTTTGCTGAAAATATTGTCCGTTTGAATGTGGCGTCAGTTGGTCTCAAAGTAACGAAGTTCAATTTAAATGGATTTATATTTCTAGCGGATGGTTACATAGTCGTGTTTTATCAATTCCATCGACTGTGTACAGTGTCGAGCATACAGCGGATATCGCGACGACGGCTGTTCATTTCCGCTTTGTAGTACTCTCAGACTGATACGCATCGCTGGTTGTGACACGAAAAGGAGTTTTAAAAATATAAGGTTATTACGAAATCCCTTGAGATTTTCTTGGAAAAAAGCAAATAAAATCCCAAAGTGATTTTGTTAGGGCATCTTAATGAATGGAAAAAAAAATTGGATAAAAAATACATTTCAACAGACAGCAGCAAACATTGGAAGTAACGAAATAATTGTGTCGATTCCATAGCCCAGTTAGTAGGGAGCGTGTCTGCCGAGCGTGACAGACAAATATTTGTGTATGTCTATGCCACCTGCTAGTCAGAGAATAATAGTTCGGGGGTGTGAGTGTGTTTATATTTTGTTTGTTTATTTTTATTTAATTGCTCTTTAAAAACATTAATTCTGATGGTCGGTCAGTCTTACAAAAAAAAAATGGCACACAGAACAAAAGTCGTTTTAGAGATCAAATAAGCTGCTTATTCAAGTTTTACTGAAAATCGAATGGAATAATTGGACTGAATTATTTTTATCAACCCGATTGTCCCAAGTAAAAAAAATAATTCAACGAAAATGGTTTCGAAACAATTATTATACAAGAATTTGTAAACTCTCAAGCTCAAGATAAGTACTTCTCTGAGAAGATTTACATTACTGATTGGCAAAAACCTTCAATTTGAAAGTCAATAACAAATCTTTAATTTGAAAGCGTATTTCTTATGATCACAGTCAGATTTGTTTATTTGTATTGTTATATCTCTGTAAGGATTACATTTTTAACACTTATGTGATATTAAATAAAACTATTATAAACAAAATTGTATTGAAAATACAGTATCCGTGTAACAATGGACTTCAGGTCAGGTCAGTTCATTGTTAATTATCTGATCATCCGGATTAATCCGAGTGTCATGGTTTCCGGTAATGGATAAAGCAATGATGGCCCTTCATTCCCCTTTACTGTTCTAATAACATGTACTACTACTCTCTTTGAAGCTCTTCTATTTAATGCAATTGCTTTTAGATGGATTCGCTATGATTTTATCTTGTGACATGCCATTTGGGAATCAGGGGTAATGTTATAATTATCTTGTAATTCTATACAATTTTAACAAAATACGAATGTGATTGATCCAAACATGGAGGAGAACAGTTTTATAGATGAAAAAATATTATTTTAGTAATAACGGAATTTGTCATATTGACAATAAAATTTGGATAGCTTTTTGCATTTCGCGGTAATAAAAATAATTAGGCTAATAAAACAAGAATATAATCTTGACATAATGTGATTATAATACCAGAAACGTTTGTAAACGGCGGCGTAAGTATAAACAAGCTTTGAAATAAAAGGCATTACCAGGGTTAGAATACAATTATCTCCCGTAAAAAGTAAGTATAAGCGAGCTCACCGCAACGGTGGATTCCCTAATTCTTTATTACGATACTAAATTGCCCGTTGAAGGTTCTTACATAAATAAAGTCTTCACCGGGAAAACCTTTCAACCGTTACGTATTACGGACTACCTGAGGTGAAACACGTGTCCTGAAGAAGGACTTAAGTTACATTTTCAACGACCTTGTCGAGTATCGAACACAACGAGAAACGGTGTAAAGCGCTAAAAGATTTTCAATCTAAAGCTAAAATAAGAACACCAAAAATTATTTTTATTTTAAACTAAATTAAAGTTGCCAAGAATTAAGCATAAACGTATTTTGTTACAAAATGCAATTTTATCATTTATGTACGTACCGATCTCAATGGTCAACGTATATACTGATACTACCCTTTGAATACGGTTCATAAATGAGTTCAAATTCCCTCGCTTCGTAGGATATGAAAAGAACTGGACAGCGGTTGCTATCGTTGAAGGCCTTTGGGCGGTTAAAAGATAATTAACATTATCCATGAACACAATGTCAATGTCAGTGACGCATTGTCAAAGTTATAGTAGAAGTTACTGTATTCTATATGTAGTATCTGTTAGATGCTGTTGCAAGACAGAGGAGTTGCGATTTCTATCGAAAATCTCAAACCACTATTGTTCTAAGTGATGTTTATTGCAGAATTGAACATACAGGAAAAACAGATTTCTGTCTTACATATAATCTCGATAAAGACTGCCCTTCGGGCCCCCTAAAACTAAAGCTTACTACATGCCACTTTATTGCCTGTTTCTACACTAATCCAACGTTAATAGGAATCCTTTGAGTGACAGCAAACTAAAATGCTTTAATACAAAATAAACAATTGTAAAACTTAAATTAGATGGAAAGTTATAGAAAAACTTGATTTTACAACTTTACATGTATATAGCTGGAACATGGTTAACTTTGTCAAGGCTCTATTTAAAGCTGTAAATTTCTAAACTTAACATCAAACCTTGCCCACAAGACCGAGTCTAGCCGCATAATAAAGACATATCCATAACGGTACAATGTATGTAAATCCTCTGGGAAATACTCACTGGGGGATACATTCACTCGAGGTTATTATGAAGGAAAAAATATTTTATGCGACTCGTTGAAAATACTCCGGATATGTAAGTGAATGCTGGGAACTGCTTTTTTTCTCAGACGTTGTTAATGATAATAATAAATGGAATAAAAGTCTCCAATTGACTTAGGCTCGAAATACGCGTTTCAATAACAGGAATGTTCTTCTAGCCCGTAGGAAAATACCAAACTTAATTGAGTTGCTAAGTACCTACTTTGTGGTTACCAACCGTAAGACATTATTTTGACAAACTTACCTTGACGATGCACCGTACTTGGGCGAAGGAAGGTGTTGGTAACTTGGTATATATTTGTATTTATTGTTGCTGCATATTTCCTTTGTGGGCGATCGGGATATGGCTCAAATTCATAATTCGTGCAAAGTGACACATGATATTATTAACTAAATTAAAGTATCTTTACCGCTTTTATTAAAATTGACAGAGTACTTATAGAAAACATTGATAATAAGATTTAACTTTATTAAGTAATTCCTCTTGTATTAATTACGTGAAGATATTGGGTCGATAAAATATTTCTAGCGTTCCAGCGCTTTGTGAATTAATTAAAACTTACCAAATTCTGTGTTGTTGTTAATTTACCTGTAATGGAAAAAAATATTATTAATTTGTCAATTTTTAAGGAACTTAAGCACACAATTTTCGTTAAATATGTATATCTAGTAACATTATTTCGTTTTGCACCCTACACAATAATGTGGTTAAGTCTAAATGGAATCCCTTGTATTGTTAAGTAAATACTCGTATGCCATATATTCAAGTATATTTTCCTTTTTTTGTGAAACATAATTTATCTATGGTTGTATGAATTGATTAAGTTTAGGTTGTGGTTGGCTTAATATATTCTATCATATTTCGGTATGTAAAGCAATTTTCATCTTTTCTCTAGTAGTTTGAGCGAAAATTCATATTGCGAGCGGGTGCGGTACCAATTAATATCCTATGAGTTTCGGATTAATGTTAAAAAAGTAATAAATATTTTATTTACAATCTATTAAATAATACTGTTTGAGATTTGACTTTTCAAATACATATTTCAAGTTCTCCAATGATGAATATATTTTTTTTATGATCTACTATTTCTTTATATTTTAAATCTTGTTGGCTGTGCCCGGGGTTAAAGTGGGATCTAAACGTCTCTTAAAAGTATTTCCATGTATCTTCTTTGATCTCTTGGATTTCTCACGAGACATTTGAAAAGACATTTGATATTTCACTAACGTAGTTGACTTATTTAATGAATTATAGTTACAAAGAGTGTAAAAATATAGAAACAATCAGTTTTATCATAAAGATATAAAATTTATTAATTAAGTAATATTGCTTGATATTGACGGAGTTTTGTAATAGCTTTATATTTAGCCATTAAACTTTAGTAAAACTGTTACACCTTCTAAGCCCGGATATCCCACTAACTGAATGTTAATATTGACCAAAGAGAAATCAATAATTATAAACATAAAACGCTCTTAGACATGCACCTCGGTGAGAATTATAAATGATTATTTGCGCTAAGGGTCAATTTTTTAAAATGCTATTCGAATTCAAAATCATTTAATCGTATAGGTATTCTGTAAATACACTGATGCACGCCATTTTTTTGCTTCTACTGCCGTTTCGAAAAGGGGCTTTAACATCGAGGTGAAGAAACGGTGAAAGGAATTTCTCAGCACATCTTTTAACCAACACGTGGTAATTACAAAAGTTTTAACCTGTGCGAAATTGGTTTCGACACTATTATTTCCAGGCGTCCTTGATATATTTAATCTATACTATAATATCCTTTGCCTATAAGTTGTATTTTAATGCGTGGCTTAAAAGTTCCAATGTGTAATTCACGTATCAACTTGGAACCTTACTGTAAAAACGAACTCCAAGCCCCATAAAAGAACGCTGAACCTTATGAAGACGATTGGAAGAAGTAACTAAATTATGCATATTTCTTCACTTTTCTGCATGTACATATTTTTTTTAATAAATACTAAATTACTATAAATATATTGACTGTTTACGGTGAGTACACCTAGTTATTACACATAGTTAGTACACATTAGGATACTGTAAGATATAAGACTATAAAAATAGGGAAAATAAACTAGTCTAGCTGTTTCTACGTCCATAAACAGTCTTATCTTTTTATATAGCGTAAACAGACCTCCGCTTACCTGCGAGAACTGATATATGGGTGCACTACTGAAGCTTACTATCTAAGGTGACACTTAAAATTACTGTGGATTGATCCATAGTTAATGTTTCATTATTTAATTTTAAGGATTTTGCCTACCTATGGTACATTTGGTAGCGCAAACTCTATACACTTCCTTTTTTTAGCATTTAAAACTAAATTGTTTGTGGTAAACTAATGCGATACATGGGACAAAGCACTGTTTACATCATCAATATTTAATTTATTTCTTTAAGTCTTAAATATTACAGATATGTCATCAGCAAAGAGTACAATGTCCGCATGTTTGCTAATAAAATACGGCAAATCGTTATTATAAACCAGAAAATGGAACGGATCTAGAATAGAGCCCTGTAGTAATTGATGGTATACCATACATCTAACTTAATATCTTTCGTCTCTCTTTCCAATCTACAGAGTTCTGTGACGCCATTTTTTATAGTCAACCATGAAATGAAATAATAATTATTCCGAGCTGGTTTTTACATACACCTTTCGAACGTGAAACTACGTCATCGCTTTAAAAAAATCCCTACCGTGAGTGGTCCCGCAAGAAGAAGCGGCAAGAAACTCCCGAGGAGTTTTTTTTTGCATGTCGTTGGATGGCTTACAGCTAGTAGAAAAAAATCATAATCTCTTACTTCATTTGGAAGACATGTGCTTGCTTGCTTTGGTTCTCAGTACACAAAGTAATTAGACTTACTTCGTTGTAAGCCTTAAGCAGGATAAGAGCATCATTTTCCCGAGTCTTTTTCATTTACCTGCCTAAACTCAATTGCAATATGACGGTTCATAGTTACTACATTAGATTCAAATAAACGCTACTCATTTAAAAATTTTTTTATGTTAATAGCCGACAAACGAGCAGACGAGCCAACTGATGGTAAGTAGTTACCGTCGCCCATGGACATCAGAAAGACCAGATGTATCACTGATGCGTTGTCGGCCAGGAAATGAGAAGGAAATAAAAAAGAAAGTTATAAGAAAGAAATTGGTTGAAGTGTTATAAAAATATTTTAAAATTTGTAATAGTTTTATAGTAGTTCATTGTGTATCTGTAAAATTTATATCCGCAACAGCTGCAAACAGTTATTAAAATATATTTTCATTTAGAACGTTCAAATTTGCAAGTAACGTTTTTTGAATTTAATCCAATGATCTTTTGTGGATCAAGTTTAGTGGCAGAAAGTGGTTTATTTTATTCAATAAAGCTTTTTTGTCACATGACGGTGAGTTACTCACCGTCGCCTTTAGACGTCATTCATACTAAAGGCATCATACACGCATTCCTGGTCAAGAAGAAGAAGTAAAGTAAAGTTTTTAAGTGGCCCAGCGACACTGCCACCGAAGCGTGCTAAAACATATCACTGATGATTCCAGAAGAAGGATTTTAGAGGTAAAAAAATCTTACACGCTCCATAAATATCATCGGCTTTTAGCAGAACACAATGACCTCGAAGAGAAGAGACCTGACCTCTTTGTTTCCTTGGTTGTTAACTATGCTGCAACACGAGCAGGTTGGCGTGGACTCAAAAGAGGGCGAAGAACCTTACAACCTATTATGGCCAGGTGTGTAACTTGAACTTAGCCACAGCTTAAGGGTGGCAATCATATACATATGTTTCTCTGTTTGAGATCCAACATTGCGTAGTCGAATGCAGTAGTTATCGTTAGATACCAGTCGTTAAATCTTGTCGGATTCCGGGTGAACCGAGAAATTTTTAGGATTTTAATTGGTTAATAACTCCTCTATATTATGTACGTTAGGTCAGTCTGGTGAAGAACACACTAGGCTTCCTGTATATTGGGAACAAAAACATGCCCTATAATATACCGATAAGAAGATAATTGATGCTGAGCTTTGAATATAAAACCAAGCCAAGAAGTATAATCTGGTTCAATTTGTGGTTAAATTTATATCAATGACATGATAATGACAAGTTTAAAACAATGGGGTTATTTCTGTTTCTGCAATTTAATTCATAACTTACGTAGTACAACTGTAAAATAGTCTAAGTTTATGACAATAAATATTATTATTATTACTTTTTTTTAATTTGTTCTATAAAATTTAGTAAGGTTGTTGTTGTCTTTTGTATAAATTGTTTTTAAAAGTTCCATCATATTTCTTATTCATTGTATGATTTAGACTAGATTTAGAAAGCTGTAGAGGCACTATAACTAAATAAGCCCTTAGCAAAAGAGCTAAGGGCTTCTTTCCAAGTTCGGTGATCCTATTTGTAGAGAAGTCTTATTCTGATTGTTCTAAATCCGACTCTATTCTAAGCAAGCATACTAGAAAACTTTGTTAATCTGATTCAGGTTTTGATACTTTCGACATGGCGTCAATATATGTGACAATCACATCATATCACACTGTGTATGTGAAATAATTTTTTATTGCATTTTCGAATTTAATTTTTCTGATTTTAATGCTGTAGGAATAGTGTTTTGAATTTCCAGATTCATGTAGGCGCTTAAAATTTTTACTTATTGAATTTACAAAGCCGATTTAACCGTTCGGAATGCATTGTCGTTGTCAATAATGGACTCAAGAGTTTCATAGCTCCTAAAAATTCACAGTCTTAGCCTGTAAGAACGTGCTCTTAGACCGCATTGTGTAGTTTATGACTATTGAGCTCTAACAAGATTTCAGCCGCCCGTTACATCAATTTATGGCGCCCTTACAATGGATTTATACTTTTCTCTGGCAACTGTGACGGGAGCGTAATACAAACGAGAAGGGAAGTGATGATAGTAAATAACAAACATTTACGAATACAGATGGAGATAGAAAAATAAAATTAGTATAGATATACTAATAGAAAAATTGTAACGGGGTACATCAAATATTTTTTGAAATTTTTATGCAAGTCTTTTTTATCGATAAAGAAGTTTCAGCATATTTTTTGTCTGTCTGTCTGTCTATCTGACCACATCTCACAATGGTTTACTGAACAGAGTTGAAGGATACTTGGCGGTTTAGTAGGTTATATTATGGTTCATAATCAAGGATATTTTTTATCACGGTAAATGTATCTGTTCCTGCGGAATTGGAAATAAAGGATAATATGGACATTTTATTAAGAGGGAAGTGATTAAAACGTTGAATGTTTGGCTGCAACCACTATAATAAATTAATATGTTTGTAATTCACAGAATTAGAAAAATTTCTAAAACCATTTCATTTCTAAAACAATGCGGGTGCAATTAAATATTAATGTAGGATGTAGGTTTTTTGAAGTGTAGCTAAGGTGGGATACTAGGTAAGGTAGGATACTAAGACTTTTTTCAAATATGTAGTAGTAGAAAAGTAAGAATGGTCAATTGACGTTGACAAGACGGTGACTAACTCACCGGTGCAAAAAAGGCGGAGTATCTTTTTAAAGTGCCATTAGAAAAAAGTGTCATGTGCCAACTTATTTATTCAGTATACAATCTCTAGTTATGTATTTTTGCCGCAAAGTATTTGTCATTATTTGCACATTTGCAAGTTTAAGCCCGCCGTGCCAAGTGGTACGTTGTGAAATGGAGATGCCGCCGACATACTGTACACTTTCCGGTGGTTTTAGCCAGAAACGTAGCATCGATACATTGTACAGTGTCGGAAATGTTTCGTTTCTTTGTACAAATTTTTATTGGTAACTCAATATGTCTGTAAGGCCAAATACAGTAGACTGTTGTGAGCTATAATGCTATCATAACATCGAGCCTGTATTAATCTTTATTCAAGAACTTTATTTGAACTGAAAAACAACTAAATTCAGAAAGTTACCGCAACTTCGATTTTCTTACATTAAAATGATTAATTACCAAATACTTTCTTTCTTCAAGAATAATATTATTATTATATTATACTCATTTAATATGTATACGTGGTAAATTAAATTGTATAAAATTGTCGTCCTTTTAATGACTTGCTGATCAATATTGAGATAACACGATTTTTTTATATAAAATAAGTTAATGCTTCTAACAATCCCATTAAAGGCTGTTCACTCTGCTCTTGAAGACTCTCACATCGTAAGTAGCCGGGAACACTAACGCGGGCGAGCTATTCGAGTGTGCATAACGAATGATGACGCAAACCGCGTCGTCATAAAGATAGATACCCACCATATGTCGGGTTGTTCGATGGAGGAAGGGCCATGGTGCGAAGGGCGCTCACTCTCCAAAGTGTATCCTATAGCAGTTTGAGAGGCTGGCAATACTGGGTCTGTGCTGAAGGCTTTGCAGATTGCTTTCATCCATATCTGTGTCACCAACGACCTTCTCTGCACGCCTCTCCATCGATTCCAAAGCTGATAAAGTAGGTGTGGCAGCACCAGCCGAAATGGACAACAGTACGTCATACATGGTTAAATCTGATCTTTGTACAGTGATAAAAGCTGATTCGGTGTGAAGCACCGCTGCACCTTCACAAGGACCTCAAGTTTCTTTTCAGTTGCTTTAGCCTTGTACTCGATGAACCGACCAAAGTCAAGGTTTTCGAAGTAAATTCAACTCTCAACAATTGAAGATAGTTAGGGCATTCTAAGAATACATTCTGTAAAGTACAAGTCAAGGTGACTAGGTCCTCTTGGCAGTTAACAGACATGTCTGTGTTTTTGTGGCGTTGAGTTTTACAAGATTGGTATCGCTCCATTAGGACACTGCCCGAAGTGTGAGATACGAGTACATACGTTCCACCATGGCTTGTTTTCCGGACTGTATTTCGTCCCTAATGGTCCGAGTATTCGGTAAGCATCTCTCCAAAACGATGCTGTCATGTGCACACCCATAGATACCAGGCTTGAACAAATTATTGATGTGGAGCAAGAATAGAGTGACGGAGAGAACAGACACCCCTGAGCGCCTGAGGAACAACTATCGACGACAGCTCGAAGAAACCTTCGCTCTGAAAGACCATTAAAACGAGGGCTATAGAAAACATTAATATAACAGTAAAAAAGCGAAATGGTTTAAGCAACTAAACAATATTTAAAATATAAATTGACGTTATGTTTGCTTTACTGACTAGCCCTTTTTTAGTGATTGGATATTTAGTAAAGGGTCAGTTGATAAGATAAACTACGTACATATATTAAAATTTATGCGTCAATAGGATAGTGTAGTAGGGTCCACAGTAATGTACTCACAGAAACGTTCGCACTAGCACAAGTACGCGCTCAGTGTATGTACACAACCATTTCATAAATTCTGAGTTTCAATGATTAATTATCATACTGATACTCTGCAATGAACACATTTATTTATATATACAGATTAATTTTATTTACCGATTCGAAAGAGCGGGATCTCCTGACGAACATATTTATATATTCTTTATAAGACTATTATTTAAACTCAACAAATTTTAGGCAGTGCTTGTAAAAGTAATAAAATTTAGTTTTGACGTCTGTAGGTGTAATAAAACAATTTCAGTTAGATGCGTATTACAAAAAATCTAATTAGTTAACTATTCTATTTTTATTCGATGCTGCAATTTTTATAGATTTTATAGATTTTTAGACTTGCTTACATCGGAAATAAAATACTCGTAGGACATTTATATTTGTGAAAAGAAATGCTTTTCATAGTTGACAAACGCTAAATGGGCCATTCCTATTGTGTAGTGAACTTGAGCCCTGTATAAGGGCTCTTTTATGCGCCATCAAGATAGATTGGGTCTTCGAATAGTTCTGGTTATTAGGGACTAATTTAAGGAGCCGATTGTTCGGTATTTGAATAGGATGTTCTATTTCCAATAAATAATTGCTCTTAGAGACGTACAAACTTGTATTAAAACAGAATGAAATTCAATATTACGGAGTAGGTATTAAACATTTAACTTAGGTAATAGCTGAGTATTAATTGATTCCAGTTGCTATTAGGTTGATTGAAAGGCTAAATTGTGAGTACTAAGACCGTTTCGCAATTTGTTACTTCCAGTATATGGACGTAATTGGAGAACATTAAACATATAACATTTGAAACTGTTCAATGTTCAATTTCGCTGCAATGTCATGGATCCCGTAACACTTACACATACTAAGTGCAAAGTTATGGGAAACCCTGGAGCACACTCCGATGACAATTGATTATTGTTGGGGAAATTAAACGAAGTTAATTAACTTTAGACTGACTCTTTAACGTGATCCGCTAATTGGTCACCTACTTTACATCTGATTATAATACTTTAACTTCTGGTTTCATACCGAAGTTTAAGCCTTTTTTTTTACAACACTGACTACAAAACTCGTCTAACATAAACTTGTTATAAACGTATGAGCAGTAAAACGGGTTTAATTAGTTGGATGATATAACAGCAATATTATAGCTACAATTATAGGGTATTTCGTACTTACATACAAATTACATACATAACAAGATGTAATCAATCGTTTCTACGCACCCATTTTGATTATATTTATGTTATGTGTTATTTTGTGTTCTCTCGCAATACCCGGTGAAAGTAAATTATCTTTACTCTAATTGGTACAATTTTCCCCTCAAACTTTCCACGACCGATGTCATTACCTCGGTTATTTCTAAATTTTATATAAAATATCACCAAAATGATTCTATACTTCTGCGTCGTTACGAACTTGTTCTTACAGGAAATTCCGATCGTGTGATAATATATAAAAAAAATAATAGAAAAAAATGCAATGCATTACTGTCCTATTGTTAGACAATGATTTCCTTTTAACATTACAGGGAATTCGCAAAATTGAAAAGTAAACTCTAAATACATTTTAAGTTCAATAAATTCACTGCGAAGTTGTGATAATCTTTAATTTTTTTTTATGTTTTCAATTAGACTATGTAAAATTTGCGATTTCCAGAGTATAATAAATTAAATTTTCATTATCTGGAAAGATAAAGATTCTTTAAATGTAGCAGCAGTATCTTACTCATATATTTGATCTTTAGAACAAAAAAACGGGCTTTATCCGTTTTTCTAATATCGTGCCAAATAACTGAATAAAAGGGCAAAAGTTTTACCTAATATAGGTGCGTAAATTTGCAGTCTTTCTTATTAGATTTTAATATATCATTTGCAAAGTAATTCAATAACCTATATTAGTTTTTACAAAACCATAATTTTACTAAACAAGTTTCATTTCAATGTGCTTTATGATTATTGGAGACACGCACTAAGTATTTAGGAAATAGAATTAGATACATTGTTACTTTTAAGATTTATTTTCAATCATACCGCGTGTAAGTGGAGCCTACATCGCCACTTACCATCTGGTAGGTCATGTATTACCTTATAAGAGGTAAAAAAAACCTGAACGAAAAGAGAAATGATGGTAATGTGTGTTCAGACAAACCGACATAGTTTATGAAACTAGACTATGTGAAATATTTAGTTGAAAATGTTATTCCCGATGAAAAAAATAAATACCGAGAAAAATCCGAATCTACCTTGTAAGGTATAAGGATTCGTTTAATTTATTTTCAGCAGATATTTAAAAACAGGATTTTTCTGTAGTTTTCCTTGTATACCATAAATGTTTAGGCTCAGGCTTAATATAAGGCTAAGTAGTTTTTGAAGGTCCGCCAATTACGGAAGAACTTTGAAATCAATAAAATCTAAAAGGCTGTTACATAGATAGAAAAACACAAGGACAAAATAGTTCTGTACCTCTTTCATTGCTGATTGACAATTATATTTTTATGTGATAGCTATTGACGAGCTGTAGTGTTAACAAAAAACAAAAAAGTATTGCTGAAATATATTGCGTATAAAGTGTACAGAAATATTTCAGTATCGTGTGACATTGAAAAATATTTTAGATCTCACTTGCAAGGGCATTCTAACGTTGCACTCAGACAGTATTCATACATGGGTACAATCAGGACTTTCTCCCGAGTAGGGGGAGACGTGCTTGGGTAAACTAATATCTTTACTAATAATATTTATTTTCTGCTAGTTATCCGCTCTGGTTTCGTTTCATAAAACCTACGCCTGATGTTTATAAATTGAACTCATATTGTTTTGGAAGTGGGGTTTTTCAGCTGCATGAATTAAAAGCATATTTATTATAATAATATCTCCCAGTCTGTTAAAATTTTATTTACTGTCCTCTCAATACAATGTGCATTTATTTCCTATTCCGCAAAAACGGCATCATTTCTTGGGTTGAAAAATATCCTGAATAGATAGACCCATAATATAATTTACAATTATGTCAAGTATCTTCTCAATCTGTTCAGTTGTGTAGTGCGATACGGATCAGACAGACGGACAGACAAAAAATTCTACAATTTGTATATATTAACACACATACAAATATATTAGCAGCAGCAAAATTTTAAATGTAATAATTTTTTTTTATGTTATGTTCATTAAAATTACTACTCTGCAGTTAACAAACATTCTAACCTAGTATTGATGTACGTGGTCAAATATGCACAAAAGAATAGAGGAGTACGGTTTGTAGTTCTTACAAAATTCTTTAATTAAATTAGACACGTCTGCACCAAAATCTAACCAATTAGGTTTATTTTCAAATAACCTGCCATCTCTTATATAACATACATGAACATTTGAACACTGGTAGAGTTAAAACTGTCCATCGGTTTGGAATCTGAAAACTTATTAATTTCGATGTTCAGATATGCATGGTGGAGTGCGAAAATGCCTTATTAAATTCAATACGAGGGTTAAAGTTGCTTCGCGAACTGACTCGGGAATTAATTAAATTCAATACCGAGGCGCACAGGTATATCTGATACAAGCGCATACAGGTTCGGCAGCAGCACCTTGAAGTTATGTTTCACAGGAGACTGTGTAACGTGTTAACGAGCGACGGGAAAATGTTTTAGCAAGACTTTTATAGTGAGGCGATTGAATTATGTGAAAGTCAAAGCCATTATAATTCAAGGTAATATTCAATTTTGAACCTAAAGCTAAATAAACCACATTGATTTGATTTTTAAATATTCGTCAGGGCTGCGTAGGACCGATCGTCGTGGACATCCTTGGTGGAGGCCTATGCCCAGCAGTGGGTCTTGTCCGGCTGAGATGATGATGCGTCTTTTTATATATGCCGTGCATAACATGTTCAATGTGCATGTTGACTGCCCGTTGTACTAGTTAAAAATACATTTTAAATTGAACATTTTCTAATCATATACATATGCATTTCTCACTGTGTGCTCCGTTATTAAATATGTCTCTTAATGCTTGAACGTTGCTTTACTAAGATTATGTTCGTCACTGGGTCACAAAACTCCATAATTTTAAAATCTATAGAAACCTATGTCTAATCCAACTTCCCTTTGCGGGCTGTCATTTACGTCTATTTACGTTCAAGAAAGCAGTTAAAGAACATTATTGGTATTATTTATCTGTTTAGTATGATATGTACATTTTATTGTAGGTACAATACAGTACTGTATAAATAGATGTACTTTATGTATGTATTTGAAATTTTCGTTTGTTCTTTTGTCGGGCTTGTGGAAGAGATTTTTAAATGAAATAAGTAGTATCCTTTTTTTTTGTCGCAGGGGAATCCATTTACGGATGATATCCAGGACGCCCGGGTGGCAGTCCTAGACCTATGTCGGAATCGGCACTTTGGGAGTGCAATACCGTACTAAATCCCTGCGGGAGCTTTCAGCCGCTTTAATTGGAGGGTCCCGGATCTGCAGGCAACAGGATCCCTCCAGCGACAGGCTGGCCTCGGCGAAAAGGCCAGACTTCTCCTCCATGGGGACTGTCCGGCTCACCTCTGAGCAGTCCCAACGACGCCGTGTCTAGCAGGGCCGGGTTCCCATTCCGGCCCGACATGGGCACAGGGGCGTTACTGGAGGCGCATTAAGTAGCGCCTCCTACGCACCCCCGTTCGTCGCCCGCGGATGGGGGCCACGTCGGCGGCCTCCTCTCTCAGCCGCTCGTCGGCCTCCTTCTGGGCATTATTGTCTCGCAGAAGGAGACCATCGCCTTCCAGGACTTGTCGTCGCCGAGCATCGCGGTGATGATGCTTGAAAGCGACAAGTCCCCTTCGAGGACTGACGTCAGACCCCGACGCAGCGCCGCCCATCTCGGGCACACCTCGAGGGTGTGCTGGGCACAGTCCACCGCCGCGCCACAATCGTGGCATTCAGTCGTCGGCTCCCTTTGGGCCGTCCGAATAAATTTAATAATTGATTACAAAAGTAACAAGTGTTGTACAATATATAGTACTCTGCATCGAATCA
This sequence comes from Megathymus violae, assembly GCA_003671415.1. Classification (NCBI taxonomy): domain Eukaryota; kingdom Metazoa; phylum Arthropoda; class Insecta; order Lepidoptera; family Hesperiidae; genus Megathymus; species Megathymus violae. The sequence goes on from PDGT01000010.1 coordinate 2,095,854, forward strand.
ATTTACATTAAACTACTCTATATCGAGGCGCCCGTGTTTCACTGAGAAAATTACATTTTGAATATCCTAACGTTGTTTGCAAAACGTGAAAGATATGGTTATGTGATATGGTGCGATGCAAGGTTGTTCGCGCTGTAAATGACGATTGTAAATTATCTGAACGAAGTTATTTGTGTATTCCAGAAATATATGTAAATGCAAAATTGTGCTACAGTGTAATTAAAAAGTTTATTCTTCAGTGGAGAATTGTTTTTTGTATAAAACTTTTCACAAACACGAACAAATACTCTTTACAAGAGGGGTTAATGCTATAGTCGGCTACGCTGGCCAGATGCGTATTGGCAACTTCATTGTGGAGAACGCTGAGCGCTTTATGCCGATCTCCTCACGATTTTGTCCTTCACCAAGGCGAATGATATTTAATGCGTAATCCGCACATAATTCGAAAAATCAAAGGTGCATGCAGAATTCGAAGTCGAGTTTCCTGTGGGGGAGCCCCACGTTCGAACAACTAAGGTTCAAAGCTTTACGCTAGGAATTAGCTAGCTTTAAATGCCAGGATAAAAATTTTAAATACCAATAACTAATTAGGTTATTTTATTTAATCTGTATCGTTTTAGCTCCGACTATAATGACGGTTAGAAAGGAGATCTGCATGTTGATTAATATAATGATTTAAGCTCATTTAATTCTTCGATACTTATACTATGATACTAGAAAGTCACCTGGTGTGCAGTCACTATGAATATTTCATAATCGTAGGCTAGAAAAAATTTGTAATAAAAAATGTTATACAAATATCTGAATAATTTTAATTACATAAGGTTATCTATACTAATATTATAAAGAGGAAAGTTTTGTATTTTTATTTGTTTGTAACGAATAAATTCAAAAACTACTGAACCGAATTTAAAAATTATTTCATCATTAGAATGCTACATTATCCCTGAGTGACATAGGCTATATTTATTGCTAGAAAAAATAAGGGATCCTTGCTAAAACTTCAGTAACGTGAACCAAGGTGTAAAAAAATTTGCTTAAAAATTTCTTTCATTGCATACGCTGCGGAAACTATTGTTCAAGGATACCCGTGCGAAACCGGGGCAGGCCGCTAGTTTCTAAATAAAGGTAAATGAATATTCACATATTTAGGTACACCTTACATCCCACAACCACAAATACACTCATACCGAGACTCAACAATGCACTTTATTTTACCATATCTTTTGAAATTTTCATAATCAAATTATGACCAGCCAATGTAAATACTCGTAGAGTTTTAGGTAATCTAATATGAAAATGTTTAAATAAAACTACTCATTGATATGATACAGGTAAATATGACATAGTACTTTGGTTCAAATGACCATCATCGTCGCCTTCAGAAAGTTGATTGTCCCGAGATCTGCTACGTACGTACCTATATATATCATCCCAAATGAGAAGGTTAAAGCTAAACTCTTACAAGATAAGTGCAGATATAAATGGGAGTGTTTATCTGTCAGTTTGATATAGTATCATGCGTAAACTACTTAACCGATTTGGATGATCCTTGGGTAGCAAGATTAGGTTTATGATTTAGGATGCTTTCGATCCCGAAAAATCGATCTGTTTCCTTAGGATGGGGAAATGTAGGCTATATGATGAATTTTAATAAGGATTGTCTATATTACACTCATATACTTCGATTTTCGTTCTTCTTAATACATATACGGTTTTATGGAGCATTTAGTGGTAATGTTAATAAGTGTTATTACGAAGAGAAATTAAACAGTAGTTGAGTCATTATTATACAATAAAGAGTTATATTGCAATGTTCTATGAAAGGCACAAAGTTAACTTTGGTGAACATGGTGGCTGAACTAATAGAACTACCAAAGTGACTCTGCTAATTCTCTGAAACAAGATACTTGAAGCAAGCTTCTGTTTTAATTGGACTCCATCACAGAACATTGTGTTTTACTATAAGGGTGTTTAAGATATTGACGCTAAAAACTATGTTATTTAAACGTTAGCACACTCACACCCCCGCATTAGGATTCCCTGTGTCGCGGGTGGCGTGGATATACACATATATGACATCACAAACACCCATGACCCGAGAACAAACATTTATCTGTCACATAAATGTCTGCCCCGGCCGGGAATCGAACCCGGGACCCCTCGCTCGGCAGGCAGGTTCACTACCAACTGGGCTATGGGGTCGTCAATATATAAGATAAAAAAAATGTCAATTGTATTAAACAGAAACTCTTATATTTTGTTTCTTCCAGATAGAGATAAGCTACAATCTTGCTATTATGATGGGTATAACACCATAGTTTCTTTCACATAATTGTATGGTCAGAACCAGCGATGTGTTATATTCGAGACCTACTAGACTATTATATTATTATCTTCGAGACATATTAGAGACTTAGATACAAAATCAGGCTCCGTGTTTTTTAGCCATTTTTCCAGTAGTTATTTTGTCGCTCTTGAAATGTCATCGTAAAAATTATTTAAGCATTTCGTTTTCAATTCTGGAGTTCTTAAATAAAGTTATAAATTTTAACATAAGATTCGGGTTAAAACACAACCGATATCTCTATTTGGCATATATGTAAAAATAAAATGCAAAATAAGTCACATATCCGTTATAATATGGTGGAAAACTTTCAGATAACTTTTGTAAAAAAGTACGATACTGTGTATCATTTTTGTGTAATTCAAATGTTGTACTGTATTTGAATACGATGCTTGGACATCGTACCGCTTTTACGTAAAAGCCGAATTTGGTGGTCATTCGACAGCGCCATTTTTCGAGTGCCAATCGCGTACACAAGCAATTTATAACGCTGGTCACAACAAAGAAAATTTAATTGTCTTCTGTTATAAATGTTACACGTTGAACCAGAACAAACGTTTAAGAACGTTGTGTAATTAATCCGGAGCTGGTCGGCGAAATGGGAATGGAAATTGTGGTCGTAGTGGCGTTCGCACATTAATTACAGTCCGCGAGAGCACTGCCGCAACCTTCTTATTAGTATTCCAATCACAATTTGACGCGATCGGTTTTAATTTCCATTCTTTATCCGCTATGTAGCACGAGTTTCAATTAAGTATATTTTGCAGGGAACGTCCTGTTTTCTGTGCTATATGATTTAAGAGATTCAGTGGATTTGTTATAGCCGGCAAATGAATAGCTCTGTCATATTATAATAATTGCAAGTAATTACTGTTGCTTGCGACACATCTCGACGATATAATATTGTATTAGCAAATACCAAATTCGAAAACTTTAAAATTATACAGATGATATACAATCGTGACAAATCGAGGAGTTGTCTCTCGTTTGTCATTTTGATTCATTCGAATTTCGTTGGCGACGCATTAGCCCCTAAGAAAGAAATTATGAGCCAGGGTGTCTACTATTGATATGACTGTGAATGAACTCGTTTTCAAAATTATTTTTTAGTTTATATATGGTACTGCTAAAACATATATATATATATATATATGTATATATATATTTTAGTTTATGAGTTGATTTGTTATAGAAATAATGAACGACATAAAAGGAAAAAAGTACAAAGCAAACACATTTACATAGAAAAATACTTATTTAAAAAATACTAGTAAATATTAGAAATTTCTTGATCAGTTGACAAGTTGACATACAAAAGAAATTTGTCGTTTTACAAAGCAAAATACTTTTTTTCTGATTTTCGATGAAATTTAGGTTTTCATTTTAAAATCGTAATCCGAATCCAGTTTCTCCGTTCTTAAAAAATATGATTCTCAATCAAAGCGTAATTCATCTTTGAGTTACCGCTCTATTGTACGCTTGCTTTGATTACAAGAGTGCCAAAACTAAGGTCGAATAACGGTAGATTTTAATCACAACTTACTTATACTCCCTGTACGCCCTTATGATATCTAAGTTTAAATTTTAATAATTTGAATTACACTGAGAACCGCTGGATTCGCTGAATTACTTCCAACGATATTAAATTATACATAGACATTTTTTTACACTATGTGCATACATTTATACTCTGTTTAACATCAAATTATTAATAATTATAATATTTAGGTAAAGCAAAACCTAGTGAGAAATGCTGCACAGCTTGGAAACACTTAATGAGTTCTTCAAAATGATGTCAAAGGCGTGTGTAGTTTTCCAATCCGGACTCAGTCCGCGTTGTCTATCATTAGTATCCCTCTCATTGTGAAAAACGACTACATAGTCCAGCAGGACAGATATGGGTTGTAATGTATTAACATAAATACATTTATAAGCACACACACGGCGGAAAATCTATCCACAGATAGTCTAGACCTAACAAAAAATCGTTTTCCCACACTAGGGTTGAAACCAATAACATCCTGACATTTATGAAAATCAACTTCGTCATTCCATGTCTGACGGTGCCAATATCAGATGCGGATTGGCAGATGTGACTTGTGTGAATTGAACTGCCTGAGCAAAATCAATGTTCAAACCATTAAGATATTACAGCGATTGCTTAGCATGTATAAAGTTGAAATGTAGTAGGTGTAGTTGTGATGTTTTGTTGTTAATGATTTGTTTTAAGTTCTCAACATATACATATGTGGGTAACAGCCAATTGAGTGTTTAAGTTTGGATCGTAAAACAGATTGGCGCAGCCCCGTCGCACGGCCATTTCCTGACGCGAATATATAGCTGTGTTAAATGTGCCCGCTTAAGATTGAATCCTACGATTCATCTACATGTTGAATGGTGCGTGCTCTCTCCTGTCACAACAATGATACTAGGGTTCAACATAACAAATGACTTCCATTCTCAACGCCTGTACATGTGTGTAACGATATCTTTTATAATTACAAATTTGTAGACAAGGTTAACATAATTTCAACATGGTTTTAACAAGTGTCTAAGAATTAAGACATTGTTTTAGATAGAATAATAACCGTTAAAGCACACAATTTGAATTTTTATATCAAGACTATAATTACTATATTTTAATAAATTGCTTTGATATACGCAATATTTAATTGGCATTACATATGCATACACAAAACGCTAAATAAAAGATATAGAACAGAAAAGAAAAACGGTAGTTTGAGTGATCCTACGAGTGAGTTGGTAGAGACATTGCTTACTGAAGTTCCCGGGTACTGGTAATATCAGATGTCTTATTTGTGCATGTGCACAATTTTAGTTAAAAAAAAAACTACAAAGACTAAAAACTAAAAGATACGCTCTAATAGCAAACCGAACTAAAAAATAGAAAATAATTTTTAAGTGTGAAGAGTTTGTGTTAACAGCAATAGAAAGCAGGGCCCAGAACCGCTTACCCTATAAAGGGTTTTTAAGTGGGTATTTTTAGCACTGGTTTTGAGAAACCATTACATACGGATAAGCCTTTCAAAGATTAACCGCTCATAAGGCTAAGCCCTTATTTTGAATTAATTCGAGTTAACTCAAAACCCCCTCAAGAGGTTTTGTAGGTAACCGTTTTTGGACTGAGCGCAAGCTAAATCGGTCTTAAACTCTATACATATTCGATTCGTTTTCGATTCAATGCTGCTAAGCCGGTCATTTGATTAATTCGGGTTAACTCAAAACCTAATCAAAAAGCCTTCCCCGGTTTTCAACGGTAGGTGATTCCCTATTGAACGCAATCGATTTTGATCTTAACTGTGATTGTATTTGGATTTATTATTCATTAAAGAAAGCGGTTAAATTAAGCAAATTAAAAATAACAAGTCTTTAAAAAAAACCCTTCAAAACCCTATCCCAAAAAACTTGGGTTGGTTGTGGTTAACCCGATCGAAAGGCTTATCATTATACTGGCTAAGCTGATCCAAGGTTAACCCAAACGAACGAGTAACACTCAGACGGCTTAACCCCTTCCAAAGGCTTAATAAAATGAACGGGTTTTCCGGGCCTTGATAGAAAGTCCAATAATAAATTGTGACTTAATAATGTGGAATAAGATTAAAATAAAAATTAAGCTTAACAAAATAATTCAATTATAGTAAAAAAGCGTGGGGTGCTTGATATTAAACGTCACAATTATTTTATTGATAGCTATTTACAAAATTAGACATATTATGAAAATACAGTAAGTTGCACCTCACGCTTTTTTACTATAATTGAATAAAAAAATTACGTTGTAAGATTCAAGACAGGTCAAGCTACTATAAGCGTGTTAAAAAGAAATTTCTTGTGTAGTGTGAGTGTGTGAACGCTTTATATTTAGAGTGTGAGTTACCTCAGAAAGGAGAAAATTAAATGTGTACATTACACACGTATTTACCTAATAATAACTAACATTTTAGGTTGTTGAAGAGAGCAGTGGCAGCCTAGTGGTATTAATATTGGGCTCTTGAACGGAAAAGTCGAGTTCGAGTTATGCACGCATTACAAAATAACAAATTAATTATAACTTGCTTAATTTAAGGAAAACATTGCGAGGGAACCTGCATCTCTGGCAGTATTTCAAAACGTTAGAAAGAGTGTGTGAACCTATTTTATTGTGAGGGGAGACCGGAGCCCAGCAGTGGAATGAATATGGTGTGATAATTTTTAACTCTCGGTTATGGGTTTAAGAATCTCACTTAGTTTTACTTTTATGTACTCATAATTTAGTAATATACATGAGATATTTTGCTTTTAAACATGCCTCCATCGAAACCGAGTGCCGACATTTTGCAATAAATAAACGTGCATTCTCGCCAAAGTGCTCCTTACTTATGATATTACAGTCTGTTGATAAAAACCCCTTTGAAGCGTATATTTACCTGAACGGTGATAAATTATGATATTATGTTATTTCGTAGCTTTTTAGGAGCAGATATTCATATCGTTTAAATTGTTAAGCTTATCTATATTTCATGAGGAAATGAGGGCCAATGAAGTCTAAGGAATTTGTATGTTGAGATAGTAGTATAAAATATAAAAAATAAACTATAATAAACATTGAATTCTTCAAAACTAGGTCTCTCACTAGGGTCAACGTTGTTTTGTTTATTACTTCGACTAGTTTCAGATGGTGTGTCTACACTTTCGTCAGTCTATTTGGCTTTATATAATAATCGTTCACAGTTTACGATTTAATTCTCGTAGACTTTATACAGTAATTGAATAGAATCTAAACCAAGTTTAATTTATATCCAATCTATTGACGTGTATGTAAGTAAAGGAAGTATTTAGGTTGGGACGGGGACAAAAAATATTCATATTCGTTTGCGAGAGTCAAAAAAAAATATGAGCGTAAAAAATATAACAATTTGCGCTGAAAGGAAAGCGTAATTTTGCCGAAATGTATGCATAGGAAATTTTTCTATATAATTATTGTTTAATTGAATGTTTGCATGTACATCAAAATGTTGATTTGTTTTAACAATTACCTACAAAACGTTTGTGAGCGATTCAAACTATTGCATCTAGAAAACTAAGTGAAACAATGTAGTTTTATGAATTGTAAAATTTTATGTGTTGTTTCATCTTGTTGAGCGACATTTAGGCACTAAGTTATTAAACATATTGAATGCGATTTATTGAATACTAAATTACTAAAAAATCCTAAATCATTTTTTTTGCCGTTCTCATCTTCTAACCATATTGTCATGATTATTTGGGCTTTAACTCAAAACGTATTTCGTAGGTATGGCCGGTAGCCCGTCTAGAGCCCGCATGGTAATATTATTGCAATCATATCCACCGTGTAGACCGACGAAGGTAAAGCTGCCTACATGCTTTATTACATATTGCAGTAGGTGAATAGGTTTATAGGAGAAATCAAAGCTCGAAGGCTTACGTCAATTATACGTGATCGATAGAGTTTTTACTTTGGGTTCGGTTGATGGTTGGATGGCCGCTAATGGGAGAATTTGTAAAAAGCTTTTGGCGCTTTGGAGAGCTTAATAAGTCACAGTTGTGGTCTAATGTTCGAATGAGTTTTTTTTTCACGTTTGAAATAGCCAACAATTGTATTTCATAGAAATTTATAAAATTTTGAAAACTTTATTGCCATTGTTCAATACTGGGATCGTTTTTTCGTATGTATGTCGGAATGTATGTTTCAGTTATCGCTGCGATGTAAAGGTTTAATTTCACTCAGACATTAATACAACTACGTACTGGACTCTTGTGTAATAAACAGAGATTGCGACTAGAGAGCAGAAATTGTTTAAAAGATAAATTTACTTTTATAATTACCGTATAAAAAATTAAATTAAGTCCCCACTTAGTGTATTAACTTAACCCTTGATATATTATGAGAGAAGAGCTGCACCCCGCTGTGGGGTACACTACTGAGTAATGAATTGAATACCAACAGGATTTTTTATAAAAAGTACTCATATTTCTGAAATGTAAATAATCTTCAATGAACTTGCAGATGTATGTAAGTTCCTCGTAGTATTCTAACAAATAATATAGAAAAAAATATACGTATTTATACGTAAAGTTAATTCCTACTTAGATGAAAAAAATATTAGGTTGGGGAGAAAGTCTTTTCGCATTTTTTATGTAAATTCAAACCATTTTTAATACAGTTTTTTTAAATTTAACTAAAGTATATACACTACCGGTCAAAAGTTTGAGACCACTATAAAAAAATTAAGAAAACAAATAAAAGTCAACATATTTAAATCATTATGAAATACAGTTTTTATTTCCATGTTATACACAATATTTAAAATTAAAAAATTACGAATACAAAAGATAATACTAAATTACTAAAGAAAATACAAACAAGAGAGTTTACAACAGACTTTTCATCAAAATATCCTCCTTTGCATTTTATTATTTGTTTTACCAATCTTGACATGCGAGCAATTAACTTATTTATTGTCTCTTGCGAGATATTCTTCCAGCCGTCTTCTAAGGCATTCCACATGGCCTGCTGTGAAGAAGGACATTGTTCCCGAACGTTTCGGTCAAGTTCTTCCCACAAAAGCTCTATGGGGTTAAGATCGGGACTTTGGGGTGGCCATGTCATGTTTTCCAACACTTTTTCTGACTGTTTCTCGTCTAAATAGCCCCTACATAATTTTGAACTATGCTTTGGATCATTATCTTGTTGGAAAATAAATCCTTTGCCGATTAACTTTAGTCCGGAGGGAATAGCATTTTTCTCCAAAATTACTTTATACTCCTCCTTTTTCATAATTCCTTTAATTTGGACCAGATTTCCAGTCCCATAGCCTGAGAAACAACCCCAGACCATAACAGATCCGCCACCATGCTTGACAGTCGGGACTACACACTGTGGCATCATCTTTTCTTCGGCGGAACGTCGAACGAAAATTCTTCTTTTTGAACCAAATATTTCAAATTTAGATTCGTCACTCCAAAGTACTTTTTTGAAATCTTCTTCGGTCCAGTCTCGATGGGCTAGGGCCCACTGCAACCGTTTTTTCTTATTCTGCGGTTTTAGAAGAGGTTTTCGAACAGCAACGCGACCATACAACTTGGCGTCTCGCAATCGTCTTTTCACTGTAGACACTGAGACAGGTTTTTCCCGAGATTTGTTGACTTCAACGCGGATTTCTGGGGCTGTTAGGCGTCTGTTTCGCTTGCTGGTTACCACAATAAATTTGTCTTCACTAGAAGTCGTAGCTCTTGGTCTCCCGGAGCGCGGACGATCTTGATTACTGCCAGTTTGTTTGTACCGCACAATAGTGCGATGAACACAAGTCTTTGATAACTTGAGTTGAGATGCAATCTCACGTTCAGATTTGCCTTCATTATGGAGAACAACGATGGCAGATCGCGTTTCGATACTAATTTCGCAAACTTTTCCCATTTAAAAGACGTCTTGAACAGCGGATATTCGTAGATAACCATGAAAATATCGGGTTAAAATAAACTTAAAAACATATTTTAAAAATATAGAACAATCGCATTGTAAGATGATGTAAAAAAAAAACGAAGTGTCAGCTGCGGTAATGAGGTAATAAAAATTTTACAATCGATTATCGGACTAGCTCTTCTTCGGCTCACATTGCAGTTTGGAAACAATGCTGGTTTATGGCCCTTTCTTTGGCTTATATACAAAAGAATTAGCTTTTAGGCAATCTTTAAAAACAATAGAATATGCAGGTGTGCAGATTACTTTTTATCACCAATATTTTAAGAATATTTACTAATAACAAAAATCTTTTATTAGTGGTCTCAAACTTTTGACCGGTAGTGTAAGTACCATTTTGTTCGATAACTTTTTGCCATCTTGTGGGTAGGGACATGATCCCATTGCTATAGAAATTCTGGGGTTTCTGATCAAAAAACTGCATCAAGTAGTTTTGGCAGTCCTCACGTGATGTTAACCTGACACTGCCTAAAAAATTCTGAAGAGACCGAAATAGGCAGAAATCTGAAGGTGCAAGGTCCGGGCTATACGGTGGATATATCATCATCTCCCAACCAAAGTCTCTTAGTTTTTGCTGAGTCGCCAAAGATGTGTGAGCTCTAGCGTTATCACGATGAAAAGTCACACCCCTTATATTGACTAATTCCGGCCGCTTTCTCTCAACTTCTTGCTTTAGTCTTATCAGTTGTTCGCAGTAGAGTTCAGAATCGATGATCCTGTTTGGCGGTAACAGCTCATAATGAATGATGCCCTTCCAATCGCACCATACACACAGCATCACCTTGTTGCGAGTTAACCCGAATTTCGCCACAGTCTGTGAAGCCTCACCGGCCTTTGACCATGACCTTTTTCGCACGTTCTTGTCGTACGTGATCCACTTTTTTCCACCAGTTATTAGCTTCTTCAAATATGGTTCGGTTTCATTACGTTGTAATAAAGAATCGCAAATGAGGACACGGTTCATGAGGTTTCTTTCAGTGAGTTCGTGTGGCACCCAAATATCGAGCTTTTTTGTGTACCCAGCTTTGCCCAAATGCCTCAAAACTGTTTTGTGATCAATTTCCAGTTTTTTAGCTTCATCGTAACTACTGATATGCCGATCTTGCTCCACTTTTTCAAAAATGGCATCCATTTTATCCTTGATAGGGCGACCAGAGCGACGTGTACCTTTGACATAAAAATTTCCGGATTGAAATCGCTTAAACCAATTTTGTGCTACTCTCACAGACACTGTACTAGATCCATAAACATTATACATTTTTTTCGCGGCCTGCGTTGCATTTTTGCCTTTTTTGTAGTAAAATTTTAAAACGTAGCGAATTTTTTCATTACACTCACTCATCTTGGCAGTAAGCAAAACAAATGAAAATCACACATTTTCCAAATTTGAATTTGAAATTATCTTCCTTAAAATTTAAGCTTTTTAATGATACTAAAACCCGCCAGATGCAAATGGTATAGTCAAAGAGATTTTATTACAAGTTCATACATACTAAAATGCGAAAATACTTTCTACCCAACCTATTATTATATATATATATATATATTTAATTTTTTGTATATGTGTCACAGTGACATCTCTCTTAACAAAACAGTTGACGTAACAAGACGGTTGGATGTGAGAACACTCAACTGGTGAGGTTGTGGTAGAATTTCTATCACATGTGATGCTTATAATATGTTTTTTAGGTTAATAATTAATATAAAGTAATATACATGTACACGCATGAATTGTTATGATCAATGAAATTGGGGAATAAACCTCAGAATATAAAGCGAACGTGGCAGTGAATTCCATTACAATTTGTGAGGTTCTCAATGTACACTCGACACGATGTATTTATAATACACCCATATCGTTTTTAGAAGAAGGTTTGTTTGTGCATAATGGAGCTATGTGGTGGCAATCACAGACGACGATATGTTTGACGGCTCTTTTAAGTCGCTATCGATTAGTTTATCGATTAGTGTTCAGAAAATTTGTAGCACAGGCAAATGTGAACTTTCTTTCTTCCCTTCGTCTCATTTCCTGGTTGACAACGCATCAGTGATACCTTTGGTCGTGCTTATGTTCATGGGCGACGGTGACCACTTACCATCAAAGGGTTCGTCTGCTCGCTTGTCAATTTCCCAAAAAAAAAAATACCTTTTTGGAGTTTTCCGGCTAGGCCTGGACGAACGTGACGGACGATGTTTCTTCCCAAATCTTGTTTATTGATCAAGTCGTAAATGTATGTGCTTTATTAGTAATTTAATGTTAGATTTGAACAAGAATATCTCTTATTACCTTTTTTAATAACTAAGTAACGTCACTAAAACATATCCACATAATTATGGTAATTTCCATGCAAATTTGTTCATCGTTTATTTCTTGTGGAGATTAAATGTTGCCAATATTAAAATTCGCTAAGCATTATTATTTGATTTAAAGTCATAAAGAGAAATTGAGATCCTAATCATGGCTTAACATCTTAGTTGGAAGTTGCAAAGTCGGTATAGTGTAACACGATCAAGCTAAAATGCTTGAAGGAACGATGTAAAGTGTAGATGAAGTTTTAAAGTTGTGCATCTTTTCATTGAGTGCAAGAACTACTTTGTTAAAGTAAAAAAGTTACAGTTTGTTTCACGGAAGATCGAATATCATCATGCGATCACTTGTTTTCATTACTCACGGTTTTAAGCTGGGTTGTGAATTAATATTAATGTAAATCATATATCAAGTGTATCACTTTTCCGGCCTACTGGAATAAATTTCTGATTAGGAATAAATAATGCCCTGGTACAAACTTTTCATACATATTTTGTTTTCTGTCATTTTATTATTTGTACAAAAAAAAGGAAAAAAACATGTAGAAGGATTTTTACACTCATAATGACTGAAAAGTTACAGCTAACAATTCAACTGATACAATACATTTACGAGAATAATAGTTGGAGCGTGAAACAATTATACAGAATCATCGTTAAAAATATAACCTAGAATTAACTACAATGGTAAAATAATTCCTTTATAGCAGGTGATAAAAGCGACCTCAAGAATTTCAGACCCATTTCAATGTTATCAGCCCTTAGGAAAATCTTTGAACAAATTATATACAATCACATTTTTCACTAAACAAATAATTAGTTCGGTTTTACGAGAGGAAAGAATACCACTGATGTAGGCATAGCACTGATGTAGGCACAGCAAACACATTTTTGATGCGTGGAAGTGCAAGCAATTTGCTATTGGTATATTTTGTAATCTCTCAAAAGCGTTCGATTGTGTTGACCATATTATATTGATAAATAAACTTAGGCATTATGGTGTTTCCACACAATCAGTTAGTCTTATGGAATCTTATCTTTCTGACCGTATTCAAAAAGTAGTTATTAATGGAATAGAAGCTCTAGGGACAAACATTAGCATGGGAGTGACCCAAAGATTAATATTAGAACCGCTACTATTTTTAATATATATAAGTGTCTTTTTTATTTCTTGTAGGCACTTGTGTAAAACCGTATTGTTTGCTGATGGCACCTCCTTTATTTTTAAAGAAGATAGCAGAAAACCATGTTTTGATAATGTAAATAATACTGTTTCTCAAGTGTTACACTGGTTATATATAGTTAGCCTTATGTTAAACGCAAAAAACTAAATGTATTAAATTTACGTTACTAAATGTTAGATTAGTGCCAACTAAAAACTCATATTGTTATAAGAAAGGAAGTGCTAGTGAATTCTACCACCATTTCTTTGAATTACTATAGACTCATGATTACACTGGAGTTTTCATATTGTAATATTGAATTGAATCAGGATTTGTTAAAGCGGTGGCGTAGTTTGACTTCGAAAAAATATTTTTTCATTGATTTCATTCATTTTATTCATGTCATTCATTTCATTTAACTTTCATCTTTCCGTCAAGTTTCTACACGTTCAAATCTCAGAATGGACTCGGAAGCCTAGATTGAGATTCCTTGGTTAGATATAATTTTAGATTATATTGTTTAATACAGATTTGAGACGGTATATATACTAGAATGATAACCTCGCTCTAGTATGAAATTTTAAGGTTTTTATTTATTTACTAGCAAACTGCTCTCGCCTCGCTTCAGGAAAACTATGCCTTACGTTATTTTAAATTATTTTATAACTTTTTTATTTATGGACGTATTGCAATGAAACAAACTTTAAGTATTAAGTGATCCTTATATAATAAAGGTAATAAAGTCCCCTAATAATATTTTTCTCATATATTGTTTATGTACAGAAATCGATCAGATGGAATTTTATTATATGTATAGAAGATATATAAATACTTATTAAATATCAAAGTTGTACGTACATATTAAGAAAATGTAAACACATAACTATATTTTCGAATATGATAACTTAAATTTGAAATATGCTTGATTTCTTAAGTATATTTATCATGAAATATAATATATATGAATATCTTGTTAAAGGTTTTAAAAATAATCTATTTTCCGCCTATTCTACAGCTATGACGTAGGAAAGAAAATTTCTTTTGCTAAATGGCAATGGAAAACGTTTGTTCTGCTAATCAACCTAGTAGCTCAGTTGATAGTGACCAAGGGAAGCGTATGGGTCCCGGTTTGAGTTTCGACCGAGGAGGCATTAAATGTTTGATCTCGGGTAGCAGTAAAATCCTAAAGCGGAAAATATGACAGCGTGAGTTTGTTGACAAAATATATGAAATACCTCATTTATATAAAATAAATGTAATAAAATAGAACTTTTAATAATTACTATATTTAAACCTCAAAACTCTGAATCAAGTTCAAATTACTGTTGTTGCAAACTTATATTTTTATATTTGTGATTTCTTATCAGGTTCATTAAACTTTAGTGTATCAATATAAAGTAATCTAAATTCTATAATAACCTAGTTATTCCTTTACTTTATTCTATAATAATGATTTTAACACTGGTATTATTTTATGAGTTGAATATTGAGTTCAGAAACGCACCAGTCCAAGAATTACATTGCCTGAGACATAAGACGCGTTCTTTGCAGTCGTAATGTTTTGCTTTCAGCCGAGTCGAAGGATTAAATCTTATAAAATGCCACAGCTTCAAACCATCTGAAGGTACGTACAATCGACAAATTTCACTGTAATGTTCTCGACGTGCGTGGTAAAGAAATATAGCAATGGCAGATCTACCAGGACCTCGGATTTAGCCCCGATTGATTTTATCGGGATTTCGTATATATTTAGTCACTTTAGAAAACTTCGAGAGCGTGATTCAAGTTTAGTTACATGATTACGTTATCAAAACAAATCGATTGGAACACAATTAAATATCATTTTGCTAATGGTAATTGACGAGTATGAAAATTGTGATGGTCTATAAAATTATTTTTGCTTTTTATTTGACTCGTTTACAAAGACAGTACGAGTATAACCACACTTTATCTATATTTAATCTCCTTTCTTATATCCGCTGCGGAATTACTACCAATTTCATTCGCGCAGTATGTAAGCTTCCTTTTGTCATGAACTTTTAATATATGGAACGTTGCGGGAAGCTCAGAAAGTTTTCTATTCAAGTCCGAGTTTATTATAACGGCTCTCGTCTCCAACAACATACTGCGTGGTAACAGTTCCAACAAGTCATAACAAGTTGCGCGAACTTGATATTTAAAGTTAAAATATATCTAAACAAGCCTTTTTTTTTTGTAAAATTTACATAACTTTATGTGATTTAAATAAAACGACATTACATATAGTCATAATAAATTCGTTTGGGGTTGTAAATTAAAGTACCCATCTTCGATCCAATCTAAATTTACGTTAATTTTCGTTATTCATGGAGTCAGCTGAATGACAACGGGTGA
Source organism: Megathymus violae (assembly GCA_003671415.1). Taxonomy (NCBI): domain Eukaryota; kingdom Metazoa; phylum Arthropoda; class Insecta; order Lepidoptera; family Hesperiidae; genus Megathymus; species Megathymus violae. Next base: position 2,111,542 of record PDGT01000010.1, read on the forward strand.
TTAATGGGTAAGACTGTAGCGTCAATTTCCTCATTTTTAATGTATCCGGGTTTTTCAATCTAAAGTAAAATTAAGCCAAAGTTCTTAGGTATCAAAAGAATATCTTAAAGTTTATCACTGCCCTTAGTACACCTAGAAATTCTAGCAAGGTTTAATGTGTAGAGAAATAGAAGCTCAATTTGTCTATGAAAAAGCGTTTAATGCCCTTTTAGAATTTTAAAAGTCAAAGAGTTCTATGTTCTAAGCTACTATAAAATCAGGCAGGCGGGTATATGGACGTTGTCAGAGCAAGGCACGGCGAGGCGGCAGTGAAGCGCAAAGTTAATGGTCCATTAACGAGGGATCCGGTCAAAGGTTCACTAAACAACGCGTCAAATAGCGAACGTATGAAAGACATACTATCTTTAATTTAACGATTAAAATCACTTCGAACACTGTAATACGATGATAGTATCGTGTCACCCAGTTACAGATGTAAAAACTCACTTACGGAAATTAAAGCAATATATAACGTCACGTGTACAATTTCTAGCTAAAGCTACTTGCTATGAATTCTCTGCCTGTTTAAACAGGCGTTTAATGCCTATTAATAGCCAGTAATGGCTATTGTAAGAACAAAGGAATTAAGGTGACAATCTATTATGTTCGCTTTAACAAAAAGTGAATTGTAATAGGAATTGACAACTTATGTAATATCGATTGCAATAAATTGGTGACATTTTGCTAATGGCACAGTTTAATGTAGTTTCAATTTCATAAAAAAAGGTTGTCAGAATGTTGTCGCCTCAATAACTTCACTATTTTCCTCGTTTTTGGTCGAACTAAGTACTTACCTTGTGAAGCGGAATTTTTCAAATTGTATAAGAAATTTTCGCATAAATTATTTTCGTCACTTCAATATAGGCTAAGCGATGGGGCTCTTGAGATACTGCAGATGGTAACGTATGTTTCATAATGAAATACGATTAATTTTTTTTACAAAAAAACAAGGCAAGTATGTCAAGATTAATACTAGTCAAGTAATTTACATATATTGGAGAGCATAAATAAAAGGTTCCTGATCTGTACATATAACAAAAAAAAAAAAAATGTTGGTGAGCCAAATTGGACGTAAAATATATGTGTATATTTTTATGTTCCTTTGTTTATTAAAGCATATTTTTTGGGAGTTTCGTCATCCGTCATTGGCTATTTGTCTCCATACTGATACTTGGTATAGTTGTAACATCATTTGTATTATTGAACATAGGAGATTTTGATAAGAGGGTAGTTATAAAAGTTTTGCCTGTTTTATGTAAAACATGAACATGTTTTTAATTCCTGGAACTGTAAAACTGATCGTTAAAAAAATGAAACATGAAATCAATAATGAGTAAGGTCTTCTGAAGCTTGGTGGCGTAACTATTTGCAGTACTACAAAATTATAAGGGATTTCCTTTTTTGCTATTCCTGAGTAATGAGTGCTACATAATTACAAGTAATTCCTCACAGTTTGCTCGTAACTCAGATAACTATGATTAGTTAGGTCATTATAGTTTATTATAGTTAGGTCTCTTGGATAGCACCCAGTAGTTACCAATTAATTTCGAGCTAATTGGAGACTTGAAGATGCTCATTCAATTTTCCTGTGATCTAATGACTTGTAGCGCTGAACGTTCGAGGAACTTATTGAATTGTTTAATCGCATATTATTTACTTAATCGTTCATCTAGAATCTGCGTTCTTGAAAGATCACTTGCCTTTGTCGTTCACAGCCAATTTTTTGTATTTCCTCCACGGAAAATTTAAAGTTTAGTTCATACATATAAGTAAGGTTACCCGATAATGAATGTATGTATATCGTAAATAAATACATTCTGATTTTGGGGGTTAACTATAGGAGTTCATTAGAAAGAATTTTTATAAAAAGTAACATGTGATAATATATCAATCAACAGGGCGTATTCTGGGCTACCAACATATTTTTTTTTTATTATTTTAAAATTCTTTAGGAAATGAATAATAGTTCTGGACACATTGACATCACGGAAACCAATGCGTGTCCGATTCAGTCTTCATAATAAGGAATAATAAATAATGTAGTTTTTAAAATATTGAAAATCGTTACGGCCTGAAAAAAATGCAGCTGTTAGTTGGCCTCTTGTCAAGAGAGTAGCTGATTGCTTGAAAGCCGGTTTCAAGATAGTAAATGCATGCAATTGATAGCATTAATAAAAAAGAAAGTCGTGTATCACGAGCTTAGCTCGAAAATATTTGTTGTTAATGTAATATAAGTTTATCTCAAAGTGTCTTTAAAAATATGTTTAGAGAAAGAAAAAGAAAATTGGCATTAGATGTCAAGAAAAGAAAACCGATGGCGAAAAAATAATATCGTTAGAATCTAAAATTTCATTTATGCCAATTATAAAAATAGCAAAACTGGTATTTAAGGGTGTAAAAAATAACAAACACAGAATTGAAAGAGTGAATCCAGGAACACGTATTTTATAATAACAACTTTACTGCATATTCTTTTTGAAATTAAGTATTGTGTAAAGTTGACATAGGTACATCCTTAAAAAAATAAGCTTTTATTAATAGAAAGTACAGTCCATACCCGGAGTTATTTGTTTTAAGTCGAATTAAGGAGAAACTGTATTCTTTTCCCTTATGTTCTAAATTTATCCTTTTGAATTGTATCAAGTGCAATATACAATTTAAGTAAGGACTTCAATATCCAAGCAAAACTGAAACTTAATTAACGATTACTTTTGTCTTCAGATAATGGCTTTTATTAAACTATTAAATATTTTGTTCCCCTGTAGGATATATATATGGTAATAGCTATTTTATAGTACCTATTAACCAAAGGAGTATATGTACCTTGTGGTGAGTCATTTCGCCGTCTTTGCATATCCGTAACACCAAGAACATCTACGATGCATTGGTGATCAAGAGCTGACTCTTTGGCTAAAATGTTTCTCGTTAATTAAAAGATTCTTCTACACTAAAACCAAAAAATGTTAAAACGATTCACCGTTTGTTTTTAAGAGGAAATACTAACGAATTTATGGTTGGTGGTATTACAAGGAAAATTATGGTTATGAAAATACCAGGCGTTTAAATCTTGCATTATTCATAGATTCATTATAATTTTATGGGAAACATATTGGTATTATTACATTTGGCTTGATGCCCACGGCTTGGTTTGTAATAGCATACTATTTCAGTATTGTTCCGGCAATAAACTTAGGCTTATTTATCTAAACGTACTCAATTCGTACGGAATCGTAAATTCCCTTTAGTTATGACTGTTTTCCTCGTTTTTAGTACGTAAAGTATTAGTAGTTCTCTATAGGACTACATCTAATTACATTAGATCTATATCTAAGCTAGCACATTGGTACTTCTAAATTTATTCTTAGGGTTCCGTGCAGATGTATAAAAATTTAAAACCTTTATAGGATCAGTAGTATTTTTACAGTTTTACAATCAGCAGTATGTTTAAAACAATTTTTTTCTGAATATTCTGGATAGGAGAATTTGAATTTTTCACTAATATAGGATTTGGTGACGGACGTGTAAATAATAAACGAATTCTGAATTTGACGGTTACTCGGGGGAGATTAAATAGAAAATAAAAAATAGTTCACTTTAACATTACGTAATTAATCCAAAGACAGTCATACAATAATGTGTCAGGGAAATGTTTATAACTAATAACAACTTTTTACATTTTAAAAGCTGAAGAAAATCAGACCATGATAACCATACCTTTGTATCAATCCTTATCCAAATAAATCATTTCATATTCAAAGCTGTTTCAATACCTATAGATATTTATTTGAATTACTCAATTCAGACATTCCGTTCAGAAGATTTTATGAATTTAGGAAAATAAACACCGCCGCCACCGCCACCGCCGCGCAATTATCAGTGTGGCCCCACGCAAAGTCGTAGCGAGGGAGCGGGCACGAGATGCGGGCGGGCACATCTATGAAATAGATAGTCGCGCGGTCGGCTCCTTACACAGCGGACCTATGCAACATTGAATATGTCCTTTATAAAGATAAAATTATAAATATAAATATCTCAAAATATTTAAAAATAAAAGTACACTCGTGCGAAGCCGGGGCGGGCCGCTAGTTTGTTATATTATAACATTTTTATCTTTATTCATTACTAAGTTGCTATACTTGTACGATTGTGGTTATAACGGTATAGATATAAGATTCATTTATGTAATCCTTTATTTTCTAACAAACATTAACTGTAACTCCGGTCACTCACATGCGCGCAAAGGTTTGAAATGTACGAATGTTTGCACGAATGTGAGGGACTGATAAGCAAATGGGTTCGCATATGAGTATGCAAATCTATTTGCGCACCCCCCTACACTTCATCCATTTCCAATATAAAGAGTAGCTGGAACTACTACTATAGTACGTATTAGTAGTTAAGTTTATAGTAATAATAGTAGACGCTGCAAACTACGAAAAATGAAGACATCTATCACCTATGCAATCGTGTGCGCAACTGGTCGCACGAATGTGTGGGAGACTACGCGAATGTTTGAAGTTCGCGCACTTTGATGTGCGACACAGCTTGGAAAACCACGAATGCATTAAAAACTTCGCATAATCATTTGCGAAGGTCGTCCTACACTTGTAGGTTCGCGTATTCGCGCGAATGTGAGTGACCGGCATCAGGAAAACTATTCACGAGAGTCCAATGCGAAGTTTATCGGTTTATTAATAAGTAATGATTTAATTGAAATTGGAAAATAATAAATTCGATTATAAATAATGTTTTAGCAAAATACAGAGTGACAGCATTTGACGGTGATTGACATAATATCTACGACAAACTACGTAATTTATATGAGTTTTCAATGATTTTTACTTGTTATTGATGTTGCGTATCGAAGGAATTACCTGGCTAACATTATAAATGTTTTGAAGTACTTTTGATATTGATTCCACTACTTTGGATTTCTTTATTGACATTGCCTTTGGACATTGGATATTGGCTTTAATGTTCGTTCATAAGAACACATTTGAAGTTAAGCGAAGGTACAGAGAAAAACGTTTAACTTCAACAATGTAGGATAAAGCGAAATTTCATACGCACCATATATTTCTTAATTCAGGTCGCTTAGAGAAACGAATAGAATACTGCCGTGAATATTGCGTCACTTTATAAAAAAATTAAGAAACAAAGGTGTACAAAGGGTGTTTCAGTGAGGCGTGGGATTGACCTTTGATGCCGGTTTGATGAATAATATAAGGTACGCTTCCATTGTTCATCCAATCGTTATATTGAGATTTATATACTGAAAGATGTCGTTTTTAATGATTATGTAGTGTTACCTAAATAAAATCCATTTTCTAAACGTTAAGTTAGCTCTTGTATTGGCTTGTACTGAATATTTACCTCGAATGATATTTTATCAATGCCCAAATTTCTAATTTTATATATCATGTTAGTGTTTGTAATAATTATAGTCGTATTAGTTTAGATATATTTGCTAAGTATAGTTTTACGTAGTAAACTTAAGTACGTATCTTACGTCGTAATGAGTTTTCAATAATATATTTCGAATAAATTAAAAACATTCAAAATTTCATATGGACGGTAGAGTGAATAAAGTTCATGCCAATATCAATTTAATATTATTATTGTATTATTATAATTTCACTGGATTAACTATCCGTGACATAATGAGGTTTGTTATTAAAACACTTATTTACTATTATGGAATAAAGTTTAATGGCGCACGTCTCACAGAGCACCTTGTAGAGCTACATGCTAGCGTAACACGAACTTCTCAGTTAACCTCGACATAACCTGTAATTAATTCTAACAGCGCAATCCTACTAAGTATTATTGAATTTCTAAATGTGCGCGATGGATGATGTCCAGCGGTTCACGTGACCAGTCCAGTTGTTTTCGTGAAAAATATACCAAGTACTAATCAAGAAACCGCTTTTTTTTATCTGGGAGCTAGTCTCCAGAATGATCCTTCGAAAAAAACTCAGTGGCCCTTCCTTCACACTTGCGACCACATACAGTTATTTATTAAAATTATTATTAATTAATATAATTTTTATTTATTTCCATAAATAAAGGAAATCACAATCTTACTATTACGCCTTCATTAACTTAATTTTTCTATAAATTATACACATTATTAAGGTATTTTGTTTCCACGTGAGTCCCGCCACTCGTTACGTCGTATCTTGTTACGTTCCATCGTTTTATACGCTTCAGCTATTGAAAGGTAATATATTAGAAGATGTATAATTATTCAACATGCCAAGTAACAAGGTAATTCGTGCGGAGAGCCACGGTCTCCCCGAGACGCGTGTGAGTAGCTCATTCCTATCTGATATCCCTCCCTCGCTATCAGAATGCAAACGAGCCTTTATGAATAATTCAATAACCTCATGAGCTTTTCGCCAATCATCGATATTCATGCGAAACTAATGTACTTTCTCTGTAACTACAGAGGTAGTAACTCAGTTTAAATTTTTTGAGATGTTATTTGAAGGATTTTTTGAGTTGGATTTTAATTAGTTGGTAACTAATTTAGCGTTTAGGTACCTTCACTTCACTTTCTTTACAGTTTTCCTTTGTTGTTAAAGATAAGATAATAAGTAAAATAATTGTATATATAATTATTTTATCTATTTCTTTATTTTAATAAAGAACTTTATAAAATAAGTAACATAATCTAAAGCAGTAAATTACTCGAACTATGGCTTACTCAATAATAATTAATGAGGTGCTAAATTATAGGATTTAATGGAAAAATAAGACACACTGCGTTGACCCCAAACAATAAAGGCGAACATTAATATTATGAAACACACAATAAGACTTGATCCACGGTTATGGTGTTACATTTCCAACCATAAATTTTCAGCCTTTTCCACGTTTTCTATATTTTGTTGGTTAAAACGAATCCTATAAATTCCGTATAATCAATAGATAAACACGTCAGGCCCTAAATGGGCAGAGACTCAGCGATGCTCAAAATGTAATCCATGTACATATCATGTATTGTTGAGTTGTAATGGAATCTATATATTTATATAATATCTCAAATGTTGTATTTCTGAACATTGTTTTTTTGACTTTGCCTTGAAGATCTAGATGTCGTAAATATATCTTCTTAATACTAAAATTTATCTTTTTCTACAAACTTTTTATTGAATATTTTTTAACAAACAGAACTAAAATACAAAAATAAAGTTGTATTGGACTTTGTGTATTCAAACGGTCGAAGTTTTTATGCTAAATTATTATCATCATTAAATGTTTGGTAGATGTCCATAAAATCTTTTATAGCATAAGAAGTTTTAGTCAGAAGCGACTTTAGACGTAAATTTGAAAAGTCATTTAGTTTCGTCGAGAATTTCATTTTTTATTTTAACACGTCTTGAATAAGCTTTGATATGTTCTATTTAGAAGTTTCAGGCCTGGCAGCAGTGGACATTGTTTGGTCTATTGTTGTGGGGCTCAGCTGCAGATATTAAGTCGATTTTCATATTACAGAAAAGAGCAGTACGCGCCGTTTACAACCTCAGGCCTAGGGATCCCCTTAGATATCTCTTTAAAGAAATTGATATATTAACTGTAGCATCATAATGTATTTTAGATAATGTTATGTACGTTAAAAAATACTCTGATAGTTTTCTTAGGAAGAGTAATGTTCACAATATTAATACTAGGAGTAAGGCTAAACTGATTGTTCCAAATTTCAGACTAAGAAAAACTGATGGCTATTTCGTGAGTAGATATGTAATATTAATAATAAAATTCCATTAAAATTGTCAGAAATGCCATATTGTAAATTTAAAACTCACGTCAAAGGCGTTCTTATGCGGAAAGGTTATTACAAACTTGATGATTACTTTCAGGATAAGACAGCTTGGACATGAGTTTAATATTAAGCCAGTTTAAGTGCGTTCTATAACTGTGAGTAGAAAAAAAAAAACTCCTCGGGTGTTTCTTGTCGCTTCTTCTTCCGAGACCACTCACAGTAGGGATTTGTTGAAGCGATGGCGTAGTTTGACGTTCGAAAAGTGTTTGTAAAAACCAACTTCGAATAAAATATTATTTCATTTCATTTCATTCAGCGACTGTTGGATGGGTGACGATAAGACATATTTAAGGAGTGATGTCCATATACTATTTAAAGAACGAAAGAAAGAAAACATTTATTTCATCATAAGGACTTAAACTAATTGATACATTTACAGTACAATAGTGAATATATGACGAAACAGCCCTCAGTCTATGCGATGGAACGTATTTGGAATTATTTAGATAAAATTGCAATAACATAACATACATGTCAGTACCAAAACGAAGTTGTGACAGTTTTTAGTGATGTTACCAGCCGAACAATGGTATAGGATTCGATTTATATCCGTGGCAGATATTTCTGTGACATCGTAAAGGTTCACTTGACTACAATTTTAAAACTATGAAACCTTGTGTGGGTATGTGAGTGTGTTGACATTTTTTTACAATAAATAAACAAGTTTTAAGGTCATAGCCCCGCAAGCATTCAAAACATGAATAATTATATGTTCACTTCTAGTTGAAACAATTTCAATTCAGTAAGAAATACATATATAATTAAAAAGTAATTGTAGTCTGAAAACTGTTTAAATATATACGTATTTTACTCCCATATGTTTTACGTAAAAGATGACTTAAATAGCTGTTTCATATTAATACGTGAGTCTGTAATATTCTCCTTTAATATTCACATAATATCATGGTGCCTTGCGAGATTCCAAGCACTCAGGATCGGTGTTGGAATGTCGCCAGTTAGGGGAAGCTTATGGCATATAAAGGGCAATTAAAACAAAATTGACTATACCTACTGTACCTTTTAATTGGTAGATGAATGTTTAGAAGCGAGTTCTTTTAACCGTTTTATATTTCGGTTCTAAGTTTATTAGGGCCTTATGATTTTGCAAATTGAACGTCCAAACGTGGCACCAATAATGTGACTACGATATCACGAAAATACTTTTAGTAGAATTATCTTAACACATTCACTCGTAAATACACCCATACACATGCGCACGCACACGGACGCATATACACACCGAATGACAGAATACATTATTATTATAATTATAAACCTTTTTTATTATAATGTCACAAAAGTTAAGGCAAACCATTAGTTTAAATTCTTTTTTTCGTTAATTATAAGTAACATAAATATGTAATCTAAATGAAACGTAAATTATATTTCTTATATTATGGTATTTAGTATCAGAAAAACACTATTGTAATTTTACTCATAGTTTTTCTTGGTACAATATTCTATACATGTATCACCTTGAACTCTAAAACCCTATCTTTTGTTTGTTACTGTTGTTATTTTTGTTACTACCGATTCTCTTTAATATTATATAATATTATGTATTTCGTGAAAACTTTGTAATTAGCTTCTCTAGCTGTAAGTTTTCCATAAAAAAAATAAAATAAAATAAAATAGTTGATCTCATAATTTTAACCGTTTTCATTTAATTTCAACCTTACTTTTATCAGCTTCAATACTTCCAGGACGAGGGCTTCAAGAATACAGGTTGCCCTACTACAGACTCCAGACTCTCAAAACGCGCTAATGTACTGTTGAACTAATATTATTTTTCTTTTAATGTAAGTTTGGTTTGTATTGAGGGATTAAATAAAAATATATATTATTATTATTATTCTATCTCAGTACACTTGAATAAGTCTACGACCGACCTCAAACAAGACTGAAATTCTTTTGGTGTCGATTGTACCTAATCCGATCTCTATTACATGCACTATGAATATGGTAATCGATCAAGAGACAGTTTTACTACCTGACTAAGGAACTTAATTCTTGCCTTCTTATTTTTATTGATTTTGTCACTTTTCTAACTCTACATAGTTTGCTGCATGTCAATGCAATTAGGTAAAAATTATCTGGTAAAGTTACAAAGTTCTAATATTTAGAAGGAATAAATATAATAAGGAGGCTGTCTAGTATATTTTTATTACGGAGAATAGTGATTTTACTAATATTATACTCTATTTTCTTATTTCAAAATTTACTGAGATAAGAAGTTTTGGTCTCCTTTAGTTGGCATAATTCCAATTGGTTCCGAGCTCTCCAAATCAAATGTCACGAGTCAACCTGCTCGTGTACGCTTTACTTTTATTTCCTAAGCCATCCCTCTTGTATTGAATTAGAGGCACACATTTCTCCAGTGAATGCTTCGTGCAGTTATTGTGTTTCAAGTCGAACCATTGTTAAATCGCTACCGTTTTAGACTGTGAAAATTTGTAAGTTAAAAACCACAGTTTTCATTAAAAAAAAATATTTGATAATAATATAACTCTAAGTACTTTCTGTATTTCGTGTAACGAAGTGCTCAATGTGTATAGTAATGTGGACGGTACACAGTGCAATAATGTGTACTGCAATTTACAGTTCTCTTCCCATAACTAGTAGAACTTATTGCATTTTCTCATGAGCACTGATGGAGAAATTTGGCATGTAGATAATATACATTATTATGCTATCTTCAAGCTATCTACTTACCGTATACTTAACCTGTTATTTGATATACTTTCCCACTAGACAATATTTTTATAATTATAATTTCTCACCTTACCGTTGTCTAGAAGCAATCACTTTTAAGAGATATGACCGCCCGTTGTATTATATTTTGATCAAACCGTTCTTTTATCACATCCGTGCATAATAAAGAGTATTATTATTTTTATTATTATTGGTGTTTTTACAAATTTTGCTCTCCCAAATAATTGGGGGAAAACCATATCTGCGGGCTTTTAGCCAAGCTAGAAATGGTGGGACAGGGGGGGTATGATATAAGTATATTAAATTATTATTACTATTACGGCCATGAATACAACATTATATGTACTATTTATATCTGCAGAACCAGAAGTAACACAGTGCACTATTAAGCAAAGTGCATCAAAAGTAAGGTAAAGTAAGTAAAAAAAGTATATTAGAAAACCAGAGATGGATAAAGGATCACTCTCAGTAATTAACGTTGTGTTGTAACGTAGCAGCGATATTTTGCGCTTACCATTTTTCCTAATAGTTCGACCAATCTAAGGCATATTACATCTAAAATCTTTCAGTTATACGAAGACAAACTAAAATAATTTGTATGAGTAAAATCAAAAGGGTTTTTATTTAAATATAAAAGTAATTGTCATTTCATGACAAAAATCTTATAAGTAACTAGATAGTAACCCGCCTTAGCTTCGCTTTGATTCACAGTATGAAAAGAAGGTTTGATAGATTTTGACCTATAATGTAACTTATCAAATATTTTAAGAAGAAATTAAGTTTGTTCCGTGGTTTTACATTACTGACAGAGAGACAGATAAAAATTCCAATAAAAACGTGTTTACATACATTGAAATTCTCAAAAAAATATTCAAGTATTTACTAATTATTATTAGTTTTAAGGATTCTCGGTGCTCGGGTTGTATCGCGTATATCGAGTAGAGAGGGTCGTTGCCACAACAACCGTAACATAAGTCCGGTCAAACAATCTCAAGGGTCTTCGCAAGGCTGTTGTTCCTCGAAGTACAACAGGGCTTTGTTTTAAAACAACGCTGCCTGCTTTATAGGGCACCCTCTCTTGCTTGTTCGTGATATTTCATTTATGAAGGCATCGTCTGGATAATTGGACGACAGGGTTGGTCGTATATTTTGGGTAATTACAACTAAGGGTAACTTATCAACCCCACAAACTATCTTTAAATATAGAGGATTGTTCCCGATGTATGGAACTATGTTTTATGAATAATTTAAGGGATTTATGCCCAAAAGATTGATTATCGCGGGCAGAGCAAGGAAGATAGATAGATGAGACTGATACTATTCTATGTTGATGGATATATGTTATTGAATATTTCTTTGGCTTACCAGAAAGACGATACTGGATCTCACTTCCAGACAATTACGATTACTTGCAGAAACAAATAAAGTTGTTTAGGCAGATGATGTTACTATATCCAATGTATGAACTCTAAAAAAATAAAAAAATAAAAGCACGATAATAAGATCCAACATCATCGTTGTGGAAAACCGAAAAAAATTCACTATTAGATTATTACATCGCAGAACACGTAGCCTACGGGTAGTGACAATGTTAGAGTACGAATGAGTTAATCAGCGCAGGCGCGGCCGGGAGTTCGATTACATGGATGCTACAAAGAAAATGCCCATTTTTATGCTTTAGAAAGCAATTTACGTTGTCGGGCCTGGTTATCGTCAAGTCAGAAGATATTGGCGACTAAAAATTTTCCGACATTTTAGTTCCCATATAATCTCCGCTGATGCAATATGATGAAGTAGGCTTCAGTGTTCTTTCAGTTATGAGAAGGGACCGTTGCTTTTTAGCGGACGCTGCCACCTGCGGGCGTCATGAAGAAACCGGGGAATCGCTTTTTAACTGTTTCTCCGAAAATGCAATCATAACGAATACACGATGTACATATCACGCTAAAACTTCTAATATCAAATGTGTGGTGACATTGCGGTGATAGAAATAAAATAAAAAACAATCTTTACGATCACTACGGCAATCAATACTGAAGGACCTTGTCTGAATCTGAAATAAAAAACATTAAAATTCTCACTCAAATTTGTGAAGCTATTCTACTCGTTTACCCAATATATTCAACTTAAAAAGCTATATCTTTTTTCCTATTTTATCTCCTCTACCAAACATAACTAAACTAAAGAAAGTCGACCACTACAAGGGTCTAGTTAAATTATTTATTAGGATAGGAACTTTGCGCCGAAGGTTCTCAAATAAACGAGACTGTCAACTGCTAAATCTGTTAGACCATCATTGTATTTAGTGTTGTTGTTAGCAAAAACGCAGCAATCGTAAAAACAAGCTTAGGAATTGATTGTATATTTACCATGGCGTCTTATTTTTAGACTTTAAATAATCATGGTGGGGCAGATTTAAAATTTTAAAAATTACGTTTTAACTGATTAAATTACTATTAATTTACTTTGCAACAATCCGCAAACAATGTATGATGATATATATTTCTATACCAACTGCAAAGACTTTGCGGTTACCATTCGTAGAGTCTACTATCCTGATGATGCTCTGTTTCGGAGCGAAACACGTGTTGGTATAGAAATATACATCATCATACATTGTTTGCGGATTGTTGCAAAGTAAATTAATAGTAATTTAATACAATGAATTTCCGCAAAGTAACGCCTCATACTATTAACTATTTTAACTGATTGTAACGTTAATAAGGGTCACCTTTTTAATAGAAGTGCATATTGTACTAGAAAATATTCTCAAAAACCTAGCTGAAAAATAATATTAGTGAGTACCTATGTGTACTAATTAATAAGTTAAAAAAAAATAAAACCATAATTAAAGTCCATCCAACTATCATCTTTTTGAGGCTTAGTGCTGGACTATTTTCTGGTTGTGTCTTCAGCTGCATAAATGAATTTGACACAAACATTCCTAACACAAATCATTCCTCAAACCAATGTACAAGTCAGTCCAATGGTTAGAAATGTTCTAGGCTGCCTTTAATACGGATACCTTTGTAGCCTTTTGATCCTTGAACCAATTCGTCGAGCTATTTCAGAGCCTCTTGCCTACGTATCGATTTTTCAGTTTCCAAGTCAACCACTTAGAGAAATACCAAGCATAGTTCTCTCTACAGCATGATAACTTGAGCTTAGGAGTACATACTCCAAGGTCCAAGTAGAGCACCATCGTATTGATTATAAAATTATTGTTATTGATTATTATTCTGTTTATTTAGTTAAGTAGTTACATTAAAATATTATTTTCTAAACTTAAAAAATAAATTATGACTTATTTAGGGTGGATTATCATTATATCTATTATCATTATTAACTGTAATGTAATCTATAATTTATTGATAAAATATGGATATTAATTAATGTAACCACACCGTGTAAGCTTTAAGTATTAATTTAAGTACATAAAGGTAAGTAATTAGATTTGATTTGATTATTGTATATTAATTATACTTGTAGGTATACATATATCTTGTCGAATTGACTCCTAGCAATTATTTGTTTTAATTCAACGTTAAGGCCACGATATAATTAATTTAGTGCAGAATATACAAAGGCTTATGGAGTTTATTAACAAGTACGTTTCACTGAGAGATCATGATTCGTCTGGATAAACGAGATTAATAAAATTGGATTTTAATTAAACATAAACTGATAACTTAATGACGATATAAGATTTACTTATGAGATTACTTATAAGATTTATATAATGACTATGGTATTATTGTATTGTTGCCATTCTTAATATGTGTCCAAATGTCCTATGAGCGTGTAAGTGAAATATAAATTTTATGATTCTATTACATGAGTACAAACAGATCAAGACTCCTAACTAAGGTCTCTTACCATTTGGTGATAATTTAAGTGAATGATGGATTATAATAATGTTCCTAAAGCAATGAATAGATTTAAATAAAACCCTTTCCTACAAATAAAGATGATGATGAGATAGACATAGTGCTGCCATTTTTAACCACATTTGTTAGTAATTTTACTCCAGCGCTGCATTTTGAAAACAGTAATACCAATGGAACACCGTATAGATGAAGTAGGTCAAAATTTATTCGATTGCTAACAAATGTACCGACGAATAATTATTTATGTATTGATCATTATACTAATGCGCACTATTAACTAGGTTGGTACCGGGTTAGCGAATTGTGCCTATCGTTTTTTAACCAAATAAAATATGTAATAATGAACAGAAGATGTGCCTCTTGTTAAAATCAGTGATTTTGCCCTCTTTATTCTTTTGAGTGAAAATCGTTTCATAAGTTGAGCATTTTGGATGAAAGATCAAAAAGCTTTTAAAAGGCGAAAATTAACTGGGTTGGTACCGGGTTAGCGAATTGTGCCTATCGTTTTTTAACCAAATAAAATATGTAATAATGAACAGAAGATCTGCCTCTTGTTAAAATCAGTGATTTTGCCCTCTTTATTCTTTTGAGTCAAAATCGTTTCATAAGTTGAGCATTTTGGATGAAAGATCAAAAAGCTTTTAAAAGGCGAAAATAACTCGGAGAACAAAGGAAAATTTGAGTTACGGTTGACCTCTGTGATTGTACAATGGTTGATCCTATGACCCTGAAGCCTGATTGCTAGTAACCCAAGCTGTCAAGCCGAGGATTTGTCCGGCTACATATCTGACATGTCGGCGCCAGAGCTCGTCGCTGACGCCTGACGTTTTTGACCGATAGCTGTAGCATGCCTTGTCACAAACTTTAAGTCGACTTTAGAACATCCGATGCTTCGGTTGGCCACTGAGCCGTGAACCTATGCGTATCGCCGTGGTGGAGTGAACGCCAGGCCTGCTTAATGTCGAAGAACTTACATTAACGGGAAAGAAGTGGGAATTATAAATTGGCGTTTATGATATGTCAGTTTGCCCCTCTGCTTTTTGAGAAAGATTAGGTATAACAAAAAGGTGCATCATCAAAATGAGAGCGTAATATCCGCTGAATGTAGCGCAACTCAAAGGCAGATATTAAATTATGAGTTACGTTGGAGGATATGCCGATAGTGCAGTGTAGGTTAATGTCCTGCCAATTTATCCTAGCTAAAATGCTTCGCAGTATTTTGCTTCTAACTCTTGTTCTCGAGCTAGTACATTGAAAATCATAATGAAACTTATTGAACATATGTAGTGTATCTACGAGCGCGTGTACACTGCTGCTAATAGGTTAAGAAGTTAAATAATGTAATGTAAAACGCAGAAAAGAATTGAATTGTTGCTCCCAATTTCTTATTAGGTATTTTATAAATGTTGTAGCAAGAAACATTTATATTTATTGCGACAGTTACAATAAAATGAGCCATAATTTATTTATTTAAGCCTTAAAAGAATCTTCGTACTATAATATTTATCTACGGGTTTTTATATAACATGTTAGGAAAATAAGTTATTCTTTATATATATTATTATTTATTTTAATTCAGTTCAGTGATTTCTGCGTAATACTCTAATAGACACAAAAATTGATTGAAGTGCCACGCTTTATAAGATATGAACGCTTATTGCCTACATAAATATGAACACTAAATAATGGACTCGTCTGGTCGCGATTTTCGTACTGTATTTGTATTCAGGAATACTTTGCATTTCTTTTTAAAATTTCGTATATAAGTTATTCACTCGTATAAGTTTCTCCTGTGCACTATAATTGAGATTACTCAGTCAAACGCTGCATTCGACATAAGTTTTCTCCTCGTTTACCTCACAAACTTAACTTGCAGAATAATACGTTTACATTCTTTAATGGGCCACCAAATTCTATATTTGTACCAACTTTCAGCAGTCCCACTTGTTCTCTAGACTCCTTGATTATTCTATGTTCCACGTCTGAACACGGAATCGACTTAAATAAACAATAACACAGTAATGTAACTTGCACTCAGGCTTTCAACTTTTTTACGAACTTGGGTCGGAAACTGAATGTGACTGGAGAAAACCTATTACCGATGCAAATTGTTGTGAAAGTACATTTCTAAGTCGTTGATGGATTTTTTAACTTAATGATGACGTTGAAATGAAGCAAAATTTTTTTGGAATTCCCCCACCGGCTCAAACATTACGCTACGTTTTAAATATGCATAAGACAAGTGTATAATACTAAACAAGTGGTCAAATCCAAATCGGATTGTTTTAGGTTACAGTTAAATTTAAACTCTTCTATTCAGAAGAGTCACAAAAAGTTTAGTTTACAGACGGATAAACACATGCACACACGGATACACACATGATCTTATAAAGATCGCGTTTTTTATTCGCCGGCACGATAGCCAAAAAAAATGTACTTGTAATCATTGCGCGTTCGAAGGAAACTTCTTTACTGTTCTTTAATATTTTCTTAAAGTTGAATCTCTGAAAGTGTGTATTACACTTTTCCTTTTTTTTTAAAAAAAAAACCATATTTTAAAATATTCCTTACTTCCGTTAATGGATCGTAAGATAAGATTTGAGATAGTCTTGTTGAAAACGCTTAGTTACTAAAATGAACCTGTATATATAAAATACCAGCGGCCCGCCCTAACTTCATTCGGGTCAAATAATTATTTGCGCACACCTATATAGATTATATAAAGCATATATCTATCCGGAATAATGTACCTATCAAACGGTAAAACAATTTTGAAATGAGGGTCGTAGTTCCTGAGATTATCTTCCGCATATACACAACCTCCCAAATATCGCACTCTCTATAATATTAAATTGGCCAGTTCGTAAACCAAAACAAGACATACAAGCTTAGTAAACCATGATAGAATACAAACAAGACTTAACTGGAAATAAAACGGACTCATTATGCTACCCTTTTATGTTGTTGTTATGACTTTGTTATGCCAAGATTATTTCATTTACTTTATTTGCGTATGAAATTCTCTGCACTTAGCTATTCTGGATTGGCTTTAGTAAGTAATATAAACAATATTGATATTACAAGTAGTAGTCCATGTAACCTTTAATCATCTAACTGTGGTTGATAGTTGGATGGGAAATCTTGAGCCTGTTATGCTTGGAGCATATAGCCCCTTAAGCAGCAGTGGTTAAGCCATGTCGGAAGACCTTGTGTGACACGAGTATTTCCGACGCTTAAAATTACTATTAATATTTCAATATGTATATTAATAGCTTATGTTCATTCGGAATAAATAGAATAGGAACTTTTCAAATAGGTGCCGTGATTCTGGAGATTACTCCGCATACACACAAATTCACAAAATGAACACTGCCGTTTTATAATATTAGCATAAATTACTGACAATATAAAAAACATTACAAGATTGTCTTTTTTTACTGATGTCGAAATGGGTTCAAACTTAAATACTTCATTTAAAATCAGGTGTTCTGACTATTTTGTACCATAACATATAAAAATATCAATCGAGTATTCAGTGTATTATCACTTACACATTGCAATCAGTGCATATCTATGATCCCCAGGCCCTAATTAAATTATTAAAAAAACGAACAATGATATTAGTTTATAGGTTACGTCCTTAAAAATGTTAAAATTACATGTTTTACAGAAAAAGAGTAGAGAAAATGATCATATACATGCTATCATCATTATCTAGCGATAACATGCAGGGCTCGAGTTTTGCCTCGTAATTGACGAGTCCTAGCATAATCCGGCTTCAGTGCGGGGTGACACGGAATGTGTTGGGGACCAATCAAAGTATAAGAAATTTTAATGCTCTCAATGATTTTCGAATGTCTCTTATCCACTATTATCTGATAATAACAGTCGTTACCTAAGGCTTTACGTGTAGCCAAATTATGAAAGCGTTCAATAATTTAAGGACCCCAAAGGTCAAATTAAAGTTTATTTAATGTAGGTGTATTAAAAATGACACGAAAACATGAGATATGTAGTAAGCTTGTGTTGGTTTTAGAATGTACAATGCTTAACAAAGCTGCCTTTTAGAAATTAAACATAATCCTCTAAAAAACCGGGCACCGCGCTATTGTCCGCGGAAGTAAACGTAATTGAAATAAAACATTTTCTCTTTCCCTAAAGTTTCAGTATACTCGTTTAATCCAATAATCTTACGAACTGTTTCATACAGTTTAACCATCGGAGATGTCAATAGTACAGGGTGAGCGGCGTGACACGCGGTCCCAGATGTCTGACAACTTTCAGGGAAGAGATTATTATGCGCACTATAGAGTTATACACATCACCAGTATTATAATTTTCCTTTTCGAAGTGATATTTCTAAGTTTCTAGAGTGCGTCATGTTTAAGCACATTTCGTTACATGGGAGAGAAGAAATATGTAACTGCGATGTTACAGTTAAGTATAACATAGTACATTTTAGTTAACAGGTCTACGGGTTTAAAAATAGTGGCTGTATTTGTGGTGCTAAGATGCCCCTGAAACTCATTTACTTTCGAAATCAGTCTCAAGAAGTATTTAAAATCAATTAACATATGCTTTGTTATTGCTTTATAAAAATTATGTAACAAGAAGAGAGAGAGGAAGTTCTTGCATAGTAATTGTAGTAGTTCACGAAATTATTATAGGTAGTGCCATACCTCTATCTTTGATCCACTCGCTGAAATTGAGATTTTGCTAAATTATCACGGTAGCGATACTTTTTGCTGAGATCATCATATCTCTTAAAATTCTAACTGATCACTTTCTGTACTTGAAGGATATATTAGAAAAACTAATATTATTAGGGGCCTCCATTAACGCAATAGAATCCAAAACAATAGTTGATTGAATTTTTGTCTGTCTGTGCGTTTGTGCGCGCTATCTCAGACACGGCTAAAGCGATTTCGTTATGGTTTTCACAAATTTATTGCGGTAAATATAACGTAAGTATAAGTCTATAAATAAAAAAAATATAAATCGATATACATGTTTCTAATTCACCTAATGAAAAAAACCTAGCCTTAAAACAATGCAGGTACTATTTCTAAGAGTAAGGGTCTTGTTCTGAAGCGAAGCGAGGGCGGTTTGCTAATTTTAAATATTTCTCCTATATACTAAATCTATTACACTGTAGGAGAGGTCTGCGAAAGTTTGATAAAGGAAAGAATATGGGGTACAAGAAGTAAGGGATACGAGTATGAGAACACATTTGTCTTAATACTAGTTTTGCTATCTAAAACCATGGTTATGATGGAGAACATGTATTTGTCGCAACTGCTATATTTGTGCTGTGGTTCACCGATTGGTGGTGAACAACATTTAGTAAGCTGAGTAACCAGATCCGGGTCCTATTTCAGCCGGGAAAAATTTATATTAATATCAGCCTTTTGTAGTCCACTGCGGACGGATAGCCTTTCCTCGGACACACCGCTAAAATTGGTCTTCGGCTTTTCTTCTCTAGCCACTGCAAATATTTATATGACAGGTATCTTTTTGTTTTTCGGTCCAAGCTGTTTGAGATATCTAATTATGTACATATCTGGATCACTAGTGAACAGAAGGTGATATTAATGCAATGATGTTTGTAAATTTTCATTCTACATGTCTTGCTCTACTGAAGAATTATGGGGAATTTTTGGGTCATTTCCTAATTTCTATGCTGATTTTGTTACAATGTTTTCATTAACCGCCACAAGAGAAATAATACTTTTTTGACTGCTGTATTTTAATCTACACTAGCCATTAGGGGTAGACTAATTTTAAAATAATCAGGAAACTTTCTGATTATCTTAAAAATTAATTACCAAAAAGGTGGTGAAAAGAAATTTCTCAAAGGTAATTCTCGGAAGAAATTCTCAAATGCGACCAGTAAATAGCTTTCGATACACACCAGTGTTTCAGCTTCGCTTAAAAAGAACTCCATTCATATAGTTGCGTAATACCTACATGGTTGCAGCAAAATATCCGCAAGTTAGTGAGACTCAGTGAAATTCTCGGCGTATTTAAAATACCTCCAGTTCAAATAAGATGAGTGTTCTGCAACTTTATTTGGACACGTGCAATGAACGTTGGTTTAGACAAGAATTATTTCATATATTTTCGAGTCGTGAGTCACTCCATATCACAAAAGTGCTCATTAAGTTTGCTAAGAGCGGTCATACTTTTGTTATTATTTAAAACTTTAATACCCCGATGTATTAATTTATCGTTACCAAACAAGGCAAGGCAGCTTCCAGCTCGAAATTGTCAGAAAGATTTTAAGCTAATAAATTTTACTACTTTTGTAGGCGTTATTATAAATCGATTACAAAAGAGTCCTCGTTTTAATATGTTTCGTATTAATAAAGCCTCATCGGGTAGTTGTATCTGCCATCCTTACGCTATTAATAAAGTAAGGCTTCTAACTGACGGGAAATCAGCAAAATTAGTTTATTTTAGCTAATTTCATAACATTATGGTCTGATGTTATGAATTTCAGCAACTAATATTAATTTTTTTTGGTTGTGTACAACCCGAAATCTAAAGACTGGTTCCACTTTGATTTGGGTTGTGTATGATTTATTTTATGTTTTGGGTGTAAGCGGCTCCATCCATTCTTGAGTCCAAGCCAACCCCCTATGCTCTTGGTACAACTTGTTGAACAACAGAGGCTATGGCGAGTGGTCCCTCTAGTTGGAGGCCGCTGGGCTCAGTATCACCCATTTTAATCTCGCCGATAATTGTATGGTGTGAGAGCTCGATTGGTTAGCTACCACCCACCTTCTAAAATTGACCGTGAAATGTTTTATACGTGTTTCTCAATTTGTTTCTTTTTTAGGTTAGTTACCTGAGAACAGCGTCGTTTATAAACCGATTGGGAAAATTCCTCCTTTGTGTGAGAGATTATACTCCCGTTTGGTCCGTTTGTTTAGGTTCTAAGAAAAAATATCACTCCTAAGGTTGAAAAATATTTTTTTTTCATAGGGAATTGGCTTGAATTTTATGATGTTGGCTTTTGAATTTTCGCAGTCTAACAACATGATACTATATTATAGGGCATGGGGCTTTGCTCGTTATTGAGACTACCTAGAGTGTTTTCCACAATGTAGTTCCAGTATGGAATGGTGGAGGAATAAGAGGAGAATCCAAGTGTCAGAAGTTTTAATGCCGAAGGTGCATTACCGCTCCTATCTAATTATATTCATATTGAAATTTAATCTATATATGATAGTAATATTAAAGTGTACATAATAATATTATGACAAGGAGGTTAGGAAATAATAGCGTTGCAACCAGTTCCGTGTAACCTGTACGGAGATATATGTAGCTCTGTCACTGTTGTATTTTTCATTTATCACTTACCGCAAATTTTAACCTTCGCCAAGGGTTGACTGGTGGAGAATGCCATTAAGTCCGCCTATTGTAACTTAATTTTAAGGTTTACAATGAAGAATAAATTAATAAATAAATATTTGGGGTTAATTTATAAGAGATTTTTTCACCGTTTCTTTTCTTTAATGAAATTCTCCGTAAATACTTTTTCAGAGCGATAGTAGAAGAAAATATGACATGTTTATTGACAAAATATCTGTATTGTAGCATGACCTCTGCACGTTCTGTGTTGAAGGAAAACAGTGAAGTGAGTTAACTAGTATAGTATCATTACACGATTTCGAGTTTAAATTTGACTTTTTTCAAATTTAAAAAACTCAAGCGCTTAAATGATTTTCCCGCGTTTAACCGAAGACCATTCAATAGTTTATAATAGATACAAGACGGTGAACGATGAACGATTGTTTGTTTGTTGTGTGCCGTTTGCACGACGGAATAATACTACAAAATACAAGTGCAAATCTAGAATCTCTCATTTGCCGTCTCTATAAACTTAAAAGATACAAAAAGAAAAAGTTAATGTTCACTTGGGAATTTATATTTATATCCGTCCTATTTCCATATTGTGACGTAACGAAGTGGTGTATATTTTGTTTGTGCGACAAAAATGATGCAATCACCTTGACCGCGGCGTTACTGTATAGGAAAATAGGGCCAAGAAATATTTTAAAATAAAGTCTACAAATAACGAATACGAAAGCAACAAGAAAAACCGATGATGGCCGAATGAAAATTGTGTGAATTATAATACATATAAAATATATTCGATGTTCCGAGAAAAACAGGAACTTAGACTATTGCGTAAGAGTCCCAAAATTTAACTTTTACCCTCAAGCTGATCTGGACTTGTGTAACAAACAAACATAGACATAGTGGTCCTATAAGGGTGGAACCCCTATTTTTTATATATTTATTTTTTATATATATAGAGTTCCCTAAAAATTAAAGAACTCACTATACATACTGCGGTATTCTTGTTTGAATGGTACATCCCTTGATCGTGGAGAAAATACAGTTTACTGGATTGAACTATAGCATGGGGTCCCGCGATCGACTTTAATATCTAGTCTAACCTATAAGGCTTATTACTTATTAAATATAATCTTAAGAAAGAATAAAAAAATAAACATTTGATATAAACCAAGCAACTCCACAACTTACTTGTATCAGTTATAATAGATTCTAATCTCTTAACGACGTCTGTTAGTGAAGTTTTAAATAAGTACTCAAGAAAATACAGAAAATTGAACAGTAATCTCGGTAAACAGTAAAAATATTCGATTTGTGGTATAAAAAGAAACGTAATATCTTTCAAACGCATTGTTGCTGTGAAGTATAACAAATTGTATAGGAAGCGTTGACTCGTGTTTTTAATCGAACAAAATTATTCCATCTTATCTCCATATTAATATGGGAAGAAAAACATTTGTAACCCCTTTTTTATCGTGTTCGTCAACCAATTTTCTTTTCTTTTATTTTATTTGGTAGCTTTTGTGGAGCTTTAGTTTTATTAATTTGGAAATTTTTCGGTATTTAATAATTATAATATGGTCGAATTTCGGCCACTAATCGAATATTACTTTATTTAAATTTATTTCGTTTCCAGGTCGATTATAAAGTGCTATTATAAATTATATACTATATGATCTACAAAAAATAACATTAACAATCAACTTGTTGATATTTTCAATTTTCTCAAGTAAAATTATAACGCATTAAAATATTCTTTCTTTGACTAATAATTAAGATTTTTGATATATTAACTGTAGCATCACAACATATTTTAGATAATATTATGTACGTTAAAAAATACTCTGTAAGTTTTCTTAGGAAGAGTAATGTTCACAGTAAGTAAGTACTAGGAGTAAAGCTAAACTGATTGTTCCAAATTTCAGATTAAGTAAAACTGGTGGCTCTTTCATGGGTAGATGTGTAAATATTTATAATAAAATTCCATTAAAATTGTCAGAAATGCCATATTGGAAATTTAAAACTCACGTCAAAGGCGTTCTTATTCAGAAAGGTTATTACAAACTTGATGATTATTTTCAGGATAAGAGTGCTTGGACGTGTGTTTAATATTAAGCCAGGTTAAGTGCGTTCTGTAACTGTTAGTAGGAAAAAAAATTCCTTGGGAGTTTCATGCCGCTTCTTCTTCCAAGTCAACTCACGGTAGGGATTTTTTGATTCGATGGCGTAGTTTGACGTTCAAAAAGTGTTTGTAAAAACCAACTTCGAATAAAATATTATTTCATTTCATTTGCAATTGTTGTGGGATTGCACTGAATATGTAATTAATATACGTAATATGTCCTTAATATTAACTTTCTGACATTTCAGCAGATTTTACCGAATTATAATCTCTTTTGTTCACGATTATACGATATCACGTTGCTCATTAACTGTGATATAAATCAAGGGTATTAAAAATAAGAACGTGATTTCTTCGCCCTTATAAATAAAATTATTACAAAACAAATTTAAATTATTATTTTAACTTTTGTAAATTTTGAATACACATTTAAAACATACGAAAAAGAAAACAGAACATCTAAACAACAATCTTGTCCTTAAATTGCCTTTTTGCTTTTTCCTTCCTTCGCTCTGTTTCCTTTAAATTGTTTCTCTTAATACCAATCTATCCATCACGCCTGTGTTGAAGGTTTGTGTTGTTTTGAAAGTATCATTTTTTTCCAGTTTTCCATACGTTTTTATGATTAATAATTCTGTTTTTACTTCCCACTTACTTTTATGTTGTCTAAATCCCTAAGTAGCAACAAGTCCTCATAATGTTTGTTGTTTTGGTCTTCTCTTATTTTAGTTTTCTTTCTCTATACATTATATAGTGGGAACATAATGAGAAGTATTTATATAATTTACTTTTAAGGTGCTGTAACCTACTTTATATCCAATCCTATGCTCAGGTTGCACCCTGTTGAGTAACGGCTGAGAAAGCGTCGTTAAGTATGAAGTGGTCCTTTTAAGGTGTTAAGGTTTTTTGCCTACCTGTCTCAGTCCCCCTTCTTATAAGTATCAACCGTTAAGTTTTTTAACATTTTTCTAACAACAGCTAACAAAACGCTAACAGCGAACAGACGGTTAAGCAATTGGTGGATCTTTTGTGAAAACGTTAATGGTGTAACGTATATACATGAGTTACCTTCATGTGATTAATTCGCTACTTTGAAAGCTGTTACCACAAAATCTATGTCTTTAATAACTTTAACCATTTAGGTAACACTCATACATGCGTGATACTGATACTATCCTCAACTAAGTTTTAAGAGCTCTAGAAGATTACAAGTTTAACGTTCCTCGGTTTAATTGTATTGAACAGATTATGAGACAAGTTCATCTATGGCTGGTATTATCTGTTACGACCGGTGTAGAAACTTAATTCGGCCTCGTACTCCTGGATTACTACGATTTACGAGAGACTGAAGCTTATTAAGATAGTACGATGTAATTTGATATACCTAGATGATGTTATTTGAGGAGCTTGTGTCCTTTTTCTGTGTACTATTTAAAAATTGCATTAAATTAAATTGAGTTAAAAAGAATTTAAGAAATAATACAATGTTCATTTTTAAAACCGACCCGATTTTATACACAAATTGACAAAAGTTTTAAGTGCCTTTCCGTGTAGCGTTTATTATATTTAATTAAAAGTCAAATTTAAGTCTCGCGATATTATCACACAAGGTATTGTGCAGTTACTTCTCAGCGTGTATACATAAAAACTTTTTAGATTATTTTATGACATGTCTATGGGTAGTTTTTGTTGAATTTTAAATATTATTTATTTATTAATCTTTATTGGGTACCATAAGTTCTGGACAAGAACAATGTTTCAGTTACATGCGTGTTGTATTAGCGTGATTTCTTCCGAATAACCTTGGGTAAAATAACAGAGGAAACGAAACAATATAAGTAGTATAAACAATAAATATAAGTAAATTTTCTGTTTTTCCAATATCTTTTAACAAGGTTTAATATTACTATCCAACAGTAGCAAACGATATTGACTGCTCAATGTTTCCGCACGTCGAGGATAACTTACCTTACGAGCCGTAATTAATCATTTAATTCCACCGAAGTTAATAAACGATCTAGATTGTATGTTTAATGTAAAACAGGTTAATTTTCGTAATAATAGTGATGTATGTACCGGACAGTTTGTATTCCGTTGCTTCTCTATACAATGCCATGTTTTATGCGCTTGTCGTCTGGTGCTGTCACCCTTAAGGATCTCTATGACACAATAGCTTAACTAGTTTGTAATTTCACATACTGTGGCACTACTGGATATTACACTACTCGAGTTATTTTATTGTTACGTTTTTCTTATCTTAAAGCGTAACAAGTATTCTTGTAGAAGTTATAGATTTTGGTGGACAGTAGTAACCATTTGCCGATTAAAAATATCTATCCTTCAAATTGAAACGGAAGGTTGCTTGAAGAATTTGTTTCACGGTAAAGTTAGCAGAAATGTTGGGGAAAAGACCTTTTGCTGGAATTATGCCACTTGTTTGTTGCAAAAACACCATAAAAATACGAAACAGCGCCATCCATGTCTCAATGAGAAAGAAAATCAATGAATTACTTCATGTTATGTTACTGTTAACGTTAATTGTTGAAAATAGGTTTTAACACATGTATGTTACCATACAATGTTACCAACATCAAACCATTTTTCTTTGGTTCAGTTTACAATTTATCGCCAGTATACAATGTCATCAGATACGATTATCAACTAAACTGGTATCTATAACCATACTACTGTAATATAAACTTTATCATAATGTAAGCAGTAGAAGCTAAAAAAACCTGCATAAATGTATTTATACAATACCTAAATGATTTTGAATTTGAATATGAAAAAAAAAACTTTAAATTAAATTGAACCCATCACATTAAAAGCTTTGCCCGAAAGAATTTAATAGTTCATTGTGTCACAAGGGATCAAATTAATGTATTGCGGGCGAGAGCGATTGTTTGAATCCAAAGCGAAGCGAAATATTCTAAAGTATTCTAACTAACCTAAGCGTAGCGAGGGATTCAAAGTACGTCGCTCGAGATTAAATAATTTTGGTACCATGTGGCATACTCTGTTTTTTATTCCCCTTTGTGAGAAATATAAATAAGATATGCTTGTTGTAATGACGAATATTTATATTAACATACCCAATTTCCATATTTATATTAATATTGGATACGTTATCGGAATTTAGAAAATTTTATGTAACTGTTTTGTTGGGAACAGAAAATGTCGCTGACTCATTTATTACTTGGGTATTCGTAATAACTGCAGACTCTGGTTAGTGATCTTGTTGAATCAATGATGTTTCATGCTGTTTTGGAGTAGATGGGCGCGGCGCCAAAGTTTTAATCGGTGGATCATGGGAGGAAAGCCGTAATTTAATACTTTCAACCACGCATTTGCTAATTTTTGCCAAATTTTCCTCGATACATCGTTCCGCGACAACACTGGATTTCCATACGCCATTGCACTTCCGGTAATTAAATCCGCTCCTGAAGGTGCTAAAAGACTCGCGGAAGGCCGGTGAAAACAGTGTCCTGTATAAAGATGACAATCTGGCAGCTTCAAATAATTTGCTATTACTTCTAGCATCTTAGAAAGTTTATTTTTCTTAATATTTTGCTTGAAACATTTTCCATTTTGATAACAGATGATAAATCCATTCGTTTTATTGTCACAAAGGCACAAATTTTGGTATTTGTCTACGATATTTTTATATTATCCATGAATGGTGAACGAGTGATAAATTTTTTTTTTGATGTCCGATAAATACCAATAGAAATCTAAGTGTTTTTCCACGTTTTCAACAGTCATATTTAAAAGCTCCCGTCCACGACATGCTCCGTGGTTTCCGAAAATTAAAGCAATAAAGAATATGAATTAGTTATGAAAAAATTTTTACATTCTTTTGACTTTTTTTCTTTAATTTCGAGAATATTAATTGAGATATTAATAAAATCCACGCAAACTTTCATTTTATATTCCAAAGGAATGTCTTTATTTTCTAGGAATAAAAGTACCTTAAACTTTAATCTGAGACATAAGTAAACAGTTTGCTAAGATAAACTGAAATTCGTCTATGAAATTCCATGTGATGCCCGGACAGTGTAACGGACAGATAAAATTAAAAAAAAAAAAATTGGTTTCTAATTCGTTATTTGAGCCCCCAATCGAAATTTTGTGCCCTTTGATTTTTATTATCGTAGATATAGATTTTAATTTCAGGCGAATAATCTAAAGGCTCCTCCGTTTACCCAATTTTATTGTTCCGATTTCAACCTATTCACGACTCACTGTCACAATGCTAAGATTCGTTTTGAAAGTTAGTCTCTCAATATAAATAGCCTTGATCTGTATTTTGAAGGAGTTGTATTTCATTTTAATATTTACTCGAGGCCACTTCACAAAATGATCCTATTTTTGTGAATTATTTCCCAATATATTTATATTATGCCTATAAATCATAGAGAGCAGCGATAGTCTAGTTGTTTCAACATTGTCTCCCGTTCGAGCGACTCGAGTTTGAATCTTGCACGCACCACTAAATTTTCTAATTATGTGCATACTACATATTTGCTTCGGTGAAGGAAAACATGGTGAGAAAACCTTCATGTCTGACAGTTCTGCATTGTTTTCAAAAGTATGTGAAGTCTGCAGATCCCCACTTGGCCAGCGTGGCGGACTATGATTATTACTATGTCTCTCATTGTGAGAGGAAACGTGAGCCCAGTAATGAGACAATATTGGTTGTAATTAACGGACGTATAATATTATAACTAATTAGAATAACTAGGGTAAAATTCCTTTTTTAGACGGAAATTCCAACCGACAGTTATATGTTGGCCCGTGAGGCTTGCGGTAGACTGGCGGTTGCGCGTGCGCGTCCTTAGATACGTTTTCTTGGAACGGCTTGCTTGCAACGCTAATTTTTCTTGCCTGTTCTACACTCTTTCCAACTATTCTCTTGTCTTGTGTTCTTACGTTATTCTTCTGTTATCGTGTGTTCTCCGTGTTTTATGTGTAATTAACAATAGGCCCTGTGTACGGTATCTATGATTTTGCGTTACCTACCTTCCATAGTCATTTGGATAAGCCCAGCGGAATCTCCGGCAGCTTTTGTGTGGACTGGTAGAATTCTATTGGTCAACCCACGCTAAGAAAAATGTCTTTTGACATTACTTAACAATTGCAATTGAACGACAATAGGTGAAACTGACAACTTACTGTCTTATCGGAAGTAAGGGCGAGACAAAATTTCGCTGCTACTGGTCACCAATCCAAGTACATATCGCGTCTGAACTGCTTCGAACAATCTCTTACATTTTACCTGCAACGAGACTTACAACTTTTGTGTTTTTTTACCAATATTTCGCGTAATCACGGTCTAAGAACGTAAAATGGATTAGACGTAAAGTTAAACGTAAGACGTTAGGGTCTGTCAAGTATTAAATGTCAAGAGTTTGCTACACAACCTCAGTCTCATCATGACCATGAAATTGTCTCAAGGTCGATAAAAAACACGAAAACCGTGAGTACCTTCACAGTTAAAAGATATAAAGTCCGTGATAACATAAACTTTAAATTAATCTGATGCAGTATACACAAGTCATCGGTCTATGAGAACATCTTATTCTATCACAACGCGCAAAAATCAATAAAACCACTCATTGACTGCGCTGTTAAATCCTATTATTACATATAAATTAAGCACTAATACGTACTTGTAGCTTTTATCTTTACGGGGATTTTCATTTCACGCAGAACAAACTCGTTAGGGTGAGTGCCGGCCGGAGCGATACAGCGTACTCATGCAGTGTAAACACTCCATTATTTACAAGGTTTATGCAAAACTTTGTTCGCTTTGGTCATTCCCTTTATCGCTTGCCCTCGTGGAAAAGCAGTAACAAGTAAAACGTTCCAAGTGAGACGGATTTTCGTACCGAATGTTCCGTGGTATATTTTTTTAAAGGGAGGTAAATATTTAAGAGTCTTATCCATAACATTCCAATATTTAATAATGTGTCTCACTGAGGACACTCTGTAGTTCTTATGTTTTTTCCTAAGAGAAAGAAAAGATACAGAAGATTATGATGATACAGATTACAAAAAAATGTAGATAGAAAGGCAGATAAACGGTCGGAAACAGACTTGGATCGTCAAGGTAACCACATAAAAAATTAACATGGTAATACTCGTAGCAATTATTGTCACTGCAGAACCCTAAAAATGTTAGGCATATCTGTAAAGTTGCTGTGACGATTCGGGTTCCGGAAATGAGACGATCTGTCCTCTGTTCTGGTTGTAAGCGAATTGTTTTCGAAAAACAACCCCAACATTGAACATTTTGTCGTGGCTTGTTTTTCGATGTTGGGTTTAGAGATAAAAAATATGTTCTTGTAGCTGATTAGCAGAAAGGGTTTTACTATGAAATTTTTTATTTTATGAATAATTTTGCTTTGAATTAGTGATTATTACATATGTAAGTGTGAAAAGCTACGCGAGTGATACGAGATCGTGAAAGTTTTCAACGAGCATTACTTGATAGGTTCGTTAAAAGAATCACGAGTCATTTCCAAAGACCTTACAAAATTGTAAATAACATAATAACTTAGTGATTTCAATATCAGGCGCTCGGGCAGTCAGTCGGAAATAATCGGTTTTCATATATTTTCTTTACTATCTTTTCAATTGTAGGTTTTAAAATATAAATATGTAGCATGATACAGGATGGACTGCAATTCTGGCAACTGGCTGGTGAAACGTGTTACAATTGTTAGCAGAGAAGTAATGGACTCCCGCGGGGTCCAAACACAAGTAAGGTCAGTCTTATGGCAGGGGCCCCTGTTCCTTTGCTAAGGTCTTTGGAAGAACAAGTTGCGGAGTGTTGAAACATAACAACGGTGCTGCCATCACTCAGGTCACATGCCCCATTCCGTTCATAAATACCCACTATATATATATAAAATATATGCCCACAAATTAACCTGGTCATTTATTGTGTTATATGATGCATTCGAAAAGTCTTATTAATTTACTAATATAAATAAAAATATCACACAAAATTCCGTTTTTTTTAGAAAATTTTCGTGATTAACTGTCCAAATTCTGTGTTCAGATTTTTTCAATAAGAGATTTGTTTTTTCATATGGAACATAATAAATAAATACCCGAATTTTTGGCCTCAGGTAGTAAAAGAAAACATAATTTGGCAAATGTGTATCTTAGTAATGTCAGTACTATATCCACGCACAATGTTGATGCGAAACAGCTGTCACTTTAGGTAACAGGGTTTTAGGAGTCCATATATCGTGAGCGTTTCTTGTACAATAGATAAATTACTCAACACTTTTTGCTGTGACCTTTCTTTCGTATGGCTTGAGGTAATTTATGTCACTCATCTTTTTCAGGCCTAATATAATGAAGCCATTAGATAGAGTTTCCTTTCGTAAGTGCCTCATGTCGACGAGTATAAAAAAGAGATACTCATCTACTAATAATCCTGTTGTTTTCTTGAGGAAACGGGTATTATTTTTTTACCCCTCATGTGATCGAACAAATACGACGTTCGTAGGCCAATCATGGAAACTTTTACAGAACGTGGTTAAACAAAAGTGCCTTACAGTTAAATTAGAAATAGCAATACAATTAAATGATTAAAGGTTTGCAACTATTACTGTGGTATCAAACTAATTAAAATCCGACCTCCGTCCGGATCCGGATATGTATGATCCAGTCATGTACTATACTTATATTATACAGGGAGAATGTGAATTTTATGAGAACAAATACACATATACACATTTATATTAGCAAAATTATTTAAGCCGAACGAAGGCAGAGCGGGCCGGATTTTCTGTTATATCATTATAAAATCGTAGTGTATTCAATACGCACTTAATACTGTCTAGTATAAAGGACAAAATAATTATGTAAGTATGCACTTCGTTAGTGAATTCTTTTAAAACATTTGAATTTCATGGACTCCGTCTACATATCATTGCTTGCAGCCGTTTTGCAACAAAGGTAACTGAAAATTTCTAGAGAATAGCAAACTTACATTGAGATTAACTTTTGACGAATATTAAGTTTGTTTGCCTTTTAAAAAATTAAGGCTTTGGATTGAAATAATTGGATAAAAGTTCATTCATCCTCCTTACTAATTTCGACTGTTTGTAGTGCATCCCACAGAATAACTTGAGCCCCGTACCGCAGAGTTTAATCTGTCGGCACTCATGCGTGCCGATATCTTTACCTGTTTGTCGAAGTACTCTAGTTTCTAGAATCATCAGTATGTTTAATTACCAACAAATGGACCATCTTATTATTTATTGGAAATTAACGTTAATATACTCGGAATTATAGATAAACATTGTCAAAGTGTGAAAGGTAACAGAGTTACAATTTAAAAGGTCCAGTAAAATTATATTCTCATCGTATTGACGGTTTCAACGGTCCATTAAAGTTATTGCTATGATTACCTTCCCATGCTAGCTTTATAAGCGCTATCTAGCGGATCATTAGGGAAACACAGTAGAATAAGGTTTGAAGATCGGCGGTGGTAGTGAGTAGTCGACCACTATATCCAAAAAGGATATATCGTGATTATTATATTACGAACATTATTAGAGGTCCAGGAAAGCATCTCACCGTATGTTTTGCTGTTCTGGAATTACCACTGAGTGGTTATACCTCTTACAATTTAAAAATAAAACTTTTTAAGGCTATAACTCCGAATATTGAAGTCGTATAGATACAGCAGATGTGATACATTGATTAATTGTGTCTATCTTTAGTGGAATACGATTAGTATTCAAGAAAAGTGACGGGCTTCGGTGTTTTCAAAGTTTTGCGTTATTTTCCAAGGTTCTCTATCAAATATTCATCAGGGCGGCTAGAATGGATTTGTAGGGAGTGACTCAGTTTTTTATGTACTCTCGTACATAAAGTTATGCAGCCAAGAAGTTTGGGTGATAAAAAGGATTAATGTAGCTTAGGCAGAAATTAACTAATTAAAATGGAAAGTTATGTATGTATATTTTTGTTATATTATTGAAAGTGTAAAGTTATGTGTTTAATTTGGTGTTTGTAATTATATGTATGAATTGTTTTCGTTTTTGCATATACGTATATTGTAATTGTACAACTCCACACATTATTCTTTCCATTTTGTACTCACCCAAAGGTTGTCTGGAAGAATTATTCATGGTGAGGCAAAAAGGTGGAAATCTGAGCTCCTTATTTGAAGTCTGTTAAGTAATTACAGCTCACTTGCTTTTGTGAGTTTTTAGTTTGCTTATCATTAAGTATATAATCTGTAGTATCAATACAAAATAAAAATGTGGCTATTACAATTATAAATGGATGTTACATGTGATTTTAACTATAAAGCAGTTGTGGTCCCGAATGAAATCTGATTGTATATTACTTAACGCAATTGGATGTCTTATCTTAGACCAACGTTAAACTTTTGGCTTTCCTCAATTTGGTAGGCTATTCTTTGCTAGAAGATTTACAATCGTAAGCCTTCAATTTATTTTGTGTGTGAAAAGAAATTACTTATTCTATGAAATGGTAAGTTTGCATATAGACAAATGTAGTCGAACTGGCAAAATGACGTTTGAAATTTTAATTTACTAATATGATATTATACCCAAATATTTATTAAATAGAATATTTATACGGAAAAAATACATACACATTAACATGGAGCCGCCTCCTTTTTTAAAATCGGTAAAAAATTATATAACATTAAAAATATATATTTTCCATAACAAAATATTATAAAAAAATAAGCTTAAGTTAATGAAACAATGTAATAATCATTAATGAAATTGCATTTATCCAAACCTAACGCAGTTTTGAACTATAAAGACAAGAATAAAATTGATGAAGTCACTCAGAATTTAAGACAATAACAGATTGATCACTGTTATTTTGTTATTCTATAAATTACAATAGATCCCAGTTAATAATTAAAACTGGCAATATAATATATGTCGTTACTGAAAAAGAGAGAAATTAAATTAATTTCCGAGGCAATTTAAAAATGCAGGGGAAATAGGGCAATCATCTTGCATTTTTTGTTTCATCTTTCATTACCTATAGTATCGAGTTTAAAGCTCAGAATGTTACAAATCTATATTTTATAGCAAAGAGAGTTTAAATCAGTACTGTTATAAAATTGTGTTTAATGACAATGAGACTAAAACAAGTAATTTTATATTATCGTATTTGATTACAAGGAAAATTCAAAGGACGGAAATAGAAAATTTTATTTGATCGCTTAGAGATATTTAGTTGTTTTCATTACAAATTGAGGGTTGTTAGTTTATCATACTTAATTACAATTCAAGTTTATTTACTATTGGACTCAAAAATAAAGTTAGAGCATGATTTTTTTTTAAACAAATTAACAAAATATTCTTTTTAATCTACCAATGTCGATGTTTAGTATTGACCGATGAACGACAGGAGTGGAATTTAAAGTATTTGCATGTTTACACAAACCTTTGGATTTTTCCTATATGAGATAATCAAAGCTCGTATCAAAGACATTTTTAATATGATAGTTTACCATAAACTCAATGATTATTTCAAAGGCAGGAATGCTTGAACATAGATAATTATGAGCCATAAACAAGATCTATCCGCAAGTAAGTAGAAAAGCTAGAAGGAGTCTAAGAATTCTCGTGGCAGGAAGAAATTAAAGCAATGGCGTAGTTAAATAGTAAAGTTATAATACATGGACGGCACAATGACACAACTTGGTATGGAATATAATGGGGTTAGTAAATCTTTATTGCTTTTTTGTAGCTATTGCAATACCCACACAGATTTCTTATTCACAGAAGTAGGAAATCCAACCGAAATGAAAACGGATGAAAACCAAATGAAATTAATGAGATTTTATTACCTGAAGCGAGGGCGAGATGCTACCACAAATGAAATATCTTTCATAAATCTTATTGAAACTAGATAAGAACAGTAAAATTGAAACGATATCTAAATTTTACGGCGACAGCTAATGCCAAAGTTACGCAGGAATTTAATTAGCGTTCCGGCTTCTTTATTGTGAGCCACAGAAATTTGTGCTCTTAATTAATTAAAATCGAGACTTTTTACAATTTTAAATAAGAAAAGAAGATTATCCATTAATCGCAAAGAATCTGGGCAACAGATATGTATTTATTTTACACTTACAGGCCCAAAATCCACAACAAAATTTTGGGTTTAATAGTTGTGGAAATAAGGACAAATGGTTGATTGATGGTCAATTAATCCCTTTCTCTATAGCCGAAAGGACAGACGGGTCACATGATGGTGAGTGGTTATCGTCTCTTATGGACATAGGCAACACTGGAAGAGTCACCATTGCAGCGCCGGCCTTTGAGGAAAGCTCTTTTTACACTTTTTTTGAAAAAGGCCATATCATAGCGATCCGGGAATACAATTGGAAGCTCGTTCCACAATTTGTATGTGCGCGACAAAAAAGATCGCGAGATTCGAACCGTGGGGGAATGCCACGAATTCAGTCGGTGTGATGAAATTTAACTTCTCGTCTGTTGGTGCCATGATAAAAGAGTGACGTGGGCACTAAGTCGATCATTTCTACAGAGCTATATGATGAACGTTGAAACGTTTTAAAAGAGCTTTGATTCGGTTGGCCGCCAAAACTTCGTTAAAACACGTACACGTAAACCAGTACAGATGGTCAAAATATGTCATCAGGAATGGTGAATGGTGGAACCTAAACAATGTACAAATTATGTAGTCTAAAATTATAAAAGCAAACATTAGGGAGCACTTTCATTGGGTACCTTGTCAAATTTTATTACACTTTCTCAATATTTAAGATTAATCAAAAATTTAAATATAAACAAGTCAGTAAAAAATATTCCGATTTTGTAGTCGATGTATGTAATTGTAATACGGCACAAATGGAGTTTACGAAAAAAAAAACTTATAAATGTTCTGTATATAAATAATATTACGTATAAATGTGCTTTACAGCAAAGTATTTCCAATTCGAAATTACACGAATGATTTCAAGATCAACAGAATCTAAAATGGGAATCGGCACATTGCTACGCAGATGTTCTCGACGGGGACAGATTGAGGCTCGCTGCATTGCTTCGCTTTAACGTTATTGGATTTGCATTTATTTCGCAGTCAAACACGGCGGAGATTTATGTAAAATATAGAAAATGGTTGGTTGATTGATTGGAAATAGTTGTTGGTTTTATACAAATTTGAACGTTGACGATTAGAATTACAACTGAAGAAATCAAAATATACATTTAAGACCTATGTAACGGCATGAGTTTACTGTACTTTGGACATAATCTCATTTAATGCGTTTTATATGTTTTATGGAGCATCGTCCGCTAGTATTGAATCTTTATTAGGACAATTATTGCGAACTGAAAAAGAACAATACTCTGGAATTTTATTCTTCTGTGTGTCTTAGCCAATTGTTTAACATTACATTAAGACTGATTATAACATTCTAAATTAATTAGTGTAACAAAGGTACCCCATCTCTGTAAAGTTAATAAACGGAGCCATAGACTGCTGAATCAATATAGTATCACTATTTCTGACAAATAGTTAAAAGATAAAAGCTATCACTCTACTTCAAATTGAATACGGACATTCCATATCCCTCTTAGTTTTTTTACCTCCAAAGTGTACTTTATCCTATTTTATAAAATATTACGAATGCCACCGAAATGAAATTATATATATATATATATATATATATATATATATATATA
>PDGT01000010.1:2148250-2233274 GCA_003671415.1 Megathymus violae
GCCGACATTTTTTTTTTAGTGCGGGTGGGTTTAAAAATCGTCGCCAATGGTATGTACACGAGTAAAACATACGGCTGCTCGAGACACACTGTTTATTCGTCGTTCATAGACCTAATACAGATATTAATTATGCATGAGTAATGTATATACATAACAACTTTCCCCCATAACAATGACCTTTAGCAGCTGTTAATACTAAAAATAGTGTACCCTTCTCCGAGTCCGCAACACTCTCCTTGTACTATTTGGAGCTGGTGACGTAAGTGTACTATTTTCCTGTACATCATCGGCATCGAGAAATATCTCCGGCTCAGAATCAGATAGCAGCGCGACTTCACTGGCTCTGGGTATGTAGTCGCTATCCTTTCTAGTCAAGCGCGAAGTAGACGAACCCCTTGACGTATCACTATCATCTTCTTCCTCTCCCCTTGAAATCGGTTGCCCCGAGGGAGATGTTGAAGGAGACCGAAACCGTTGCGACAAAGTGGCTGGCATCAACGGTGACACCGCCGGCGTTGCCTCACATGAGGCCTGTAATGACGTGAGCAACGGTGATAACGACGACAGTGGCGGCGGTGATGACCTCGGTAACCGTAGCGATGACGTCGCCGGTGGCGGTGAGGTCGACGGTGGCCGTGACTACGACGGTGGCGGCGGTGACAGTGGCGGTGACGACACCGGCGGCGGTGTGGTGGAGTTGGGTAAGTCATTACAGTTTATATCATTGTCTCTGTTATTAATTTTGAACCCATTCCCTTTATGCCTTAGTATATGATTTATATGTTTCTTAACAAGTTGTGATGTATTTAAATCTTTTATTATGTATAAACTTTACCTATTCTCTTATATATCACCCCTTTGTACCATGCAAATTTATTATTACGATTAATTTTTTTATACAAAACAATTTCGTTTTTCTTGAAACACTTCCTACTTCTTCTATTTAGTTTCTTATTCTGTAAATACTGTTTATTTTTTCCAACATTAGCTAAAACGAGCGACGACGGTGACGATACCTGTGGTTTAGGATCGAATAAATCCAACCGCGATCTAAGTTTACGCCCAAATACTAACTGTGCAGGTGAAAATCCGGTAGTGGAATGAATGGAATTCCTATAATCGAAAATATATTTCAATAAACGCATCTTCGCGTTTTTCATGTTCCGACCCGCTAATAAACTCGCATTGATACCTTTCTTTATAACCTTTACATAGCACTCGGCTTGCCCGTTGCTCGACGGATGGTAAGCCGGTGAAGTTAAGTGGTGGATACCGTTTAATTTACAAAAGTCATCAAACTCTTTCGAAGAAAACGCCGTGCCATTATCACTCACCAAGGTGTGAGGTAAACCGAACTTTGAAATGAAATCACACAATTTTTCGATTCTTGCAGCCGAAGTAGTCGATTGAGCCATATCGTAACATTCAACCCACTTAGAGTACGCGTCCACGACTACGAAATACATCCGACCATTAATGGGGCCTAAATAGTCGACGTGGATGCGGTAGAAGGGGTGCGGCGGATGGTTCCAGTGCGCAAGAGGTGCGCGCGGCGGTGCCCCTCTCAGTTGACCGCACACGTCACAGGATCTTATCATAGATTCGATGGCACCATCGACGCCGGGATACCAAAACCGAGAACGCGCTTCCGACTTGGTCTTTACGATACCCAAGTGAGATGTATGCAACTCCGACAGCACTCGCTTACGTAACGACTCTGGTATAACCACTTTATGTCCTCTCATAATGCAACCGTTTTCATAAGCTAATTCGAACCGACACAAGTGATAAGGTAAAACATTTAAATCGTTTGTTTTTTTCGGCCAGCCGGTTAAGACTAATTTTTTTACTTTATTAAGAGTAATATCCTTGGCTGTCTCTTCACGCAATTCGGCCAGCGTGACAGGCAAGCAACCTTCTACAACGAAACAAACGTAAGCTGCTCTATCACATGCCTCCTCATTTTGTGTGTGAGTCGCGCTGGTAGCAATAGTTGCGCGCGATAAAAAATCCGTTCTATTATCAGTGCTGCGTACATATTCGATATTACAATTGTATCCACTTAAAAATAAAGCATAACGTTGCAATCGGTTGGCTGAGACTTCTGGAATACCCCGGTACGGACCGAATATCGATATGAGTGGTTTATGGTCCGTCCGTAACACGAACGGTATTGACCTCCCGTATAAGTATTGGTGGAATCTACGTACTCCAAATATAATTGCCGTTGCTTTCTTTTGAATCTGGGAGTAACGTTTCTCGGCTGCGTTCAGGGTACGCGACGCATATGAAATGGGCCTCTCTTGTCCATCGGTACCAATCTGTGACAAAATAGCACCTAACCCGTACGGGGACGCGTCCACCGTGAGTATTAATTTAGCTTTAGGGTCAAACAGCGCTAAAACTTGGTCTGATGCTAAACAATTTTTAATCGTTTCAAACGCCCTTCCGTGAACACTACCCCAATTCCATTTAACGCCTTTCTTAAGCAATTCGTATAGCGGACTGGGGATGGTAGATGCATTCGGCACGAAATTCCGATAATAATTAACGAGTCCCAAAAACGATTGCAATTGATTGACATTGCTAGGTACGGCGGCCTCGACTATCGCTTTTATCTTTTCTGGGGACTTCTTAAGACCGTCCTTGTTAATTATATAACCTAGGTAACTTACTTCCGACTTCAAAAATTCGCATTTCTCTTGTTGGAGCGTGAATCCCGCGTTCTGTAATCTTAGAAGAACTGACTGTAACCTTTGCATGTGTTCCTCGGTGTCCTTACCCGCTATAAGTACGTCATCCAGGAGGCATTGCACACCATCCATGCCTGCTAGCACGGTTTCCATGGCGCGCTGGAATATTGTCGGCGCGCTCGCCAATCCAAACACTAACCGGGTATACCTGAACAATCCGCGGTGTGTATTTATGCATGTTAAGTTTTTTGATTCATCATCCAATAAAACTTGATTATAAGCCATACTTAAATCTAACTTTGAAAATATCTGCGCCCCGTGTAATTTGGCAAATAATTCATTAGCCGTCGGCAAGGGATATTGTTCGATTACTAAGTACTTATTTATACTCACTGAGTAATCGGCGCACAGCCGTACTGAGCCGTTACGTTTCAGCACAGGTACGATCGGTGACGCATACGTTGAATGCTCTACCGGCTCGAGGACTCCCATACCTACTAGCCTATTTAATTCGGATTCAACCTTATCGCGTAAAGCGAATGCAATAGGACGCGCTTTGAAGAAAACTGGTTTCGAATTGTCTTTGAGTGTTAACTTGGCCTTGTACATATTAAACAATCCTAACCTATTTGAAAATAGATCGGGATACATAATTTTAAATTGAGAAAGTAAATTATTTTCGTTACAGTACTTAACAGGAGCAAATTCTAAACAAAATGTACTAATAAAATCTCTGCCTAACAGTGGCGGACCTCCGCCTCGCACTACGTACGCATTTAGAGTACATGTTCGACCGGAAAACGATACCGAGACCTGAATCATACCAATATATACAATGTCTTCACCTACATAGCCTTTTAATCTCTTCCTAGGCGGTGACAGTGGCACGGAATTGAAAAACTTTTTGTACGTTACCAAGGATTTCACGGTTACCGCGGAACCACTGTCAATTTCAAACTGTAATTCTATTCCATTCATTACTACAGTTTCCACCATGGGTTCCCCGTTGTAAGAACGGATATTAAATAAAGACTCACCGCCATCCCCACCGTGATCGCTTCCGCTAATGACTTCATGAACGTACTTTATCTTACTACACATCCTACGTAAGTGGCCTTTTACGTTACATAATTTACAAACATACTCAGCAAAACGACACTCGGACGACTTGTGATTTCGATATCCACACACAGAATACTTCACTTTAACTACTTCACTTTTTTTCACTTTGCGTTCACTCTGTGCTATCTTGAACAGCTGAGTGGGCGCAGCGCCCGGGGCGTCCACGGCAGCTGATGCGATTGCTCCTTCCCTTGCACACCTCACGTTCTCCGCCATTTCTACGGCTTTACTTAACGTGAAGCCCTGTAGATCTTGCGCGTACAACTTCTCTTTCTCTGCACTGGGCAGCATACTCATAATGAAGCGATCACGCAGAGCTTCCTCGACGTTACTCAGTCCACAATGTACGGTAAGGCCACGGAGACGAGCGGCCCATTGCGAGTGGGACTCGCTGGAGTGTTGAACGGCTGCGTAAAATTTATACCTTTCACCGAATCCGATACGTTTGGGTGTGAAGTGATCGTCCAGTTGTGATAAAATATCTTCGTAGGGAACGTCTTGGAGTTCCTTCGGCAAGCATAAATCTGCTGCAAGCTGGTACGTGTCTTCGGCGAGCGCGCTCAAGAATATAGCTCGTCTTTTTGTTCCTGTGACATCGGTGGCATCGGTGATATCGATAGCAATGAAAAATTGCTTAATTCGGCCCTTGTACGTCTTCCAACATTGTACATTGTGATTAAAACTCGTTATGAGACCAAAGTTAGCCGACATTTTTTTTTTAGTGCGGGTGGGTTTAAAAATCGTCGCCAATGGTATGTACACGAGTAAAACATACGGCTGCTCGAGACACACTGTTTATTTGTCGTTCATAGATCTAATACAGATATTAATTATGCATGAGTAATGTATATACATAACACAAATCATTACTGAAAGTGTATAGTAATTAGCGGAAATTACAGGAAAAGATAAATATAGATATTTATCGATACGCGAACTGTCTCAAAACAAAAAGATCCAATGCCGGAAAATTAGCAAATTTTCCGACACATGTGTTTATTATATATTGCAATTGGAAGCAGTCTACTAAAACAAAACTCATGAAATTCTTAATTCTCAAACATACTTAGTGTAAAACACAAATAATACAAACAGAATAAGCAAAAGTACTTCATA
This sequence comes from Megathymus violae, assembly GCA_003671415.1. Lineage (NCBI taxonomy): Eukaryota > Metazoa > Arthropoda > Insecta > Lepidoptera > Hesperiidae > Megathymus > Megathymus violae. Next base: position 2,153,182 of record PDGT01000010.1, read on the forward strand.
TCCAGTAGGCTAAAAAGATTAGGACAAATTGACAAACCTTCATGTTTCTTCGTAAAACAACCAACATTATAATTATAAGAAAATATTTTTTTTAAAGGTTTATTCTTTCTTTTCTTCGTATTTTTTATTTCTCCTTTTAAACTATCTTCTTCTGTTTTTGAATTTGATATTCTAAAATCAAATTTCAAAATTAAAATAAAAAAAACAAACATTCTAACTTAACTAAATAATTTTTTTTGAAGAATTCTGGTATAAACAAATAAATAAGCCGCTAAATTTCGCTGGGATTTTTAATTTCGATGGGGTATTTAAGTCCACCGAAGTTTCCGAAATGAAAAAAGAAGGGAAAAAACCAAATTAAAAAAGTGTTATTATAAAATTAACACTAATCAAATGACTAAAAACTTAAATTACATAAAATATAAAAATTTTGAAGAAAATGAATAAACCATAGACGTGATAATATTAGTTACCGAAATGAATAATTTTTTGTCTCCACATCACCGAAATGAAATACTTGTTTGTGGCGAGAATACGCAACAAGCCACGTGTGTTTCTGCGCTAAAATCTGGAACGTCAAAAATGGGAGAGGTGACGGAGAATGGGACCCACGCAAAACATTATGTTGCAAAGATATCCACATAAAGGTATATGTCCCCGGAAATGAATATTTTTTACCGGAAACCTGTATTCATACCTGTCAGAGCTTGTCCAGGGTAGTTACACAAACAGTAATATTGCCAATGATACTGTGACTATATGTCAATCAAAAAAAGGTAAACGTTAATCTAAATAAAAAAAATATATTTGTGTTATAAAGTATTTTACCATCAAAACTTTATTTTTTTTAAACGATTGGCCATTGACCAACTGTGAGATGTAGACAAGTATCCGGGTATTACGTCTGTAGTAAAAAAAAACTTAAAATACTGAGTCAGATGTGACAGTGATTAATTAGTTTTAAAAATAAAGAAATATGTTTATGACCGATAATATGTGTGGCGATAATGCTCTTATTATTTTTAGTGGTATTTCGTGGTTGATAATACATGAAAATCTACTACAAACTGAAAATTTTGGATGAAATTATTTACATGAGTCATTGTATTCCATCTACCAATTCGGTTTCTTTGTATTATTGAATATTTTCTCATTTTCAATTTTCCAGACAGTCTTGATAATTAATTCTTCGATATTTTAATATCCTGTCCACATCAAACAACATACATCATAAACGTTTAAGATGAAAGGAGTAAGATATTTTGCCCATAAAGATTAACATATGACACGGAGGCGACATTGCGTATAATAAATAACTTTAAAGACATTTCACTTAGCCTCATAAAATAATGAAGACATAGGATAGGATAGGACAATAGGATTAATGCCGAAAAATCTAAATACATATGCTAAAAGACACCTTATCTAGATCTTTTACTCAAAAATTTTAGATTTGATTCGTGTCTCATTCTTTTAAATCGGTACATATCCTGATGCACAGTTGCAACTTGCTAAATGAATTGTAATTTCATTCTCAAAGGACTGCTATGGACGACCCTGGTAATAGCGGCTCTGCTCAACGATCGTTGTCTTAAATTCGATTTCCGGCTGTAGCATTTATGTGTTAAATGTGTGAATTCCACCAATTCAGCTTGGTCAGCATAGTGAAACTATGGCCTTTGCCTCGTTTTGTGAGTGGGAATCAGAGCCTCACAATGGGCTAGTTCTAAGTTTTGATGGTTTTATGGTAGAAAAAAAAATTATATGTTACGAGTACATTTATCTGGGGTTTCGTTACCGAAATTCTTCCATTCACCCTATCAATGTCATAGTATTGCCTTACTTAGTTTACATTTAAAGCTATAATACTGTTGTGTTCTAAGAACATATCGTTTTAAATAGGTGACTCTAATACTATCTATGTATTAACCTTTTGAATTGCACCTCTCCTGTCCTCTAGCTGACTATTACTCTTACTCTAACGGCTAATGCTCTTTTATTTGGGTCATCAATCCATCTGGTGGGCGAGCACCCTGTGCTTCTGTTACCAGAAATAAAAATTACTTGGCTTCAATCCGTTAGCAGCACATTGCAGAACTTTGATCTCTACATTTAATTGACGAGGCCTGGACCATACACACTTCTCCAATTAAGATTGGTGAAGGAGAAATAAATGGCGAATCGAAATTTTTTGTGTTGCTTGAAGGCTTGCCAGATAGCTTAACGATAGCTTTCTACGACAGCAACCGATTCTAATGGATTTTTGTACCTTTCGAAAAATAATCCAACTTCCGAACGCGTCCGCTGTTTTTAACTCGATCAATCACTTACGATCGCCCCAAGCTGTCGGGCTGTGGGAGCCTGATGAGATTAAGTTTGTTTTTTAATTAGTTCTTTATAAGTGTGTCTGTTGTTTTGCATAACAAACAAAACAAAAACAACACTGGCTTGATAATTAATTAACGGTATTGAAGGGTAGATTGTCAAAACACAAAAATATTAGTCCAACTTAAATATTCATGAAAGTAATTACAGTTGTTTCAGTTAAATTGTACCAGAACTATTTGACAAATGATGTAAATTGAGATAAGGGACTATTGAGGGAATATAGGCTGTTTAAAACCTATTCCAAATTCTCCTATTGTTTTTGGATATTTAGTTTGTGAAGCTTTTTACTCAGGTATACAAGATAGGTCATGTCCCTGTAGTTCGGGGCCAGAATACAAGTTACGGTATTCCGTGTCTGTCGTAAGTGGCAACTAAAAGGGGACTTCGGGGCTCTGGGGTTGCAGGAAGTTCTAACTTATAAAAGCCAATTCACTCTCCTCTTAAAGACTATCCTATCATAAGTAGCCGGGAACACCGACGCGTGTCAGCTTTTCCAGGCCTATGCAGTGCGCATAACAAATGACGACGCAAACCGCGACGTCCGCACAGACGGAAAGTTCCTTACACTAAGGATGGACACCCGCCCTACGTCGGGTTGTTCGATGAAAGAATTACGAGTACATTTCAGGTATATTTTAATTTCTATAGGTACAGCTTATAAATTACAAAAGCGTCAAAGAGAGATAATGCAGTTCGTAAGTTGGTCTTGGCCTCTAGCTAAGCCCGACACTTCTCCGGCGTTCAGCGCACGAAATCCTTATTGATTACACACGAAAGGTTTTGGAGTCTCCGGCGTTCAGTGTGCTCATCTCTCTCATGTCATCTCAGTGACTGGAGCGTGCGTTAGGACGCACGAAGAAATTTCAAGAGATTGCCCTTTCGGGCCGAAATGCTCGCCTTGTATACTGACGATTTTTGTAATATAAAATCCTTCTTTATCTTGTTTTTTTTCTGTGAATTTTGGATTTCTCGTCGGTCTTTTAAATCTTGTTTCACGGGAGAACAAAATCCTAGATATTAAAAATAAAAGTAACAACAATGACAATAATTTAAGAAATTTGCTAAATACTTGACAACAATAACAAAACATTCACCACAATAAATTAATTAAAGAAATTACAAAATAACCGGAAAAAGAGACATGAAATTAAAGCACACGAAGTTAAAGGACGTTTAACAAGGCAATATTTTAGAAGTAATAAATCATACGAGTACCTAAATATTAGAAATTAGTCGACAATCGAGCGAGACAGATGTTAAGTGGTTACCGTCACCCACGTACATCGGTAGCATCTAAGTCATCATCGATGCTTTGTCGAATGAAAACTAAGCGGGGAACTCGCATTATTACTGACTCTTCGACCCTGTGACCAAAACACATATGAAATATTTTATTTCGGTGTTAACTTTACATTCGGCCAAAGTACCCTACGGCCACGCGAGTATCCTGGGGATTGAACTGGGTGGTGCAGAGCCCAGCGACTTACAACAGGCGGGATCGTTCGCCGTGGCCTAGTACGTTGTTCAGCATGGTGCACCACGAGCAGGGGAGGTTAGATTGGCCTCAAGTGTGCATGGAACCCATTGAACCCTAAAATAGTTATAGATTTATGTATTTATGTGTCTTAACAGCAGAATATGTCGAATTTAAGAGCGAGAAATTAATCACACTCTCTGACTCTTCGGGCTTGGTTATCCAAAATTTGGTGATCTGCATTTCCAGACGCCATTGTCAAGTAAAGAAAAAGTTTTGACATATTGCAGTTTTTTTTTTATTTTAACAAATAATGAAACACCCTGTATGTACACGGGCCGTCGCTCGCCGCCGGCTGTGCGAGCTGCGCGCAAACAATAAATATGGCCAGAGGACATCTTACCTGATTCCTCGGCTAATTAATGCAATACCTATTGAATTACCTAACGAAATTAATCCAAAACAACATTAAAAGAAAATTAAAACTGTACATTTTGAGCAGCATGTAAAATATACACATGGTGCACAGAAGATGTAGTTTTAATTGCTTAATTTAATTAGTAGTCACACGTTAATATTTATGTTTGAACTCTTTCATTTATTACTAATTTTTGATGGCAATTTATATTTATAATCTAAGTCTTTTCTTAACTATATATATATATATTTTCTTTTTTTTTGTTTACACACTCACACCCCCGCACTAGGATTCCCTGTGTTGCGGGTGGCATGGACATATGCAATTATCACATCACAAACACCTATGACCCGAGAACAAACATTTATCTGTCACATAAATATCTGCGCCGGCCGGGAATCAAACCCGGGACCCCACGCTCGGCAGGCAGGGTCACTACCAACTGGGCTACGGGGTCGTCAATGTACAAATACATACGCTGAAGTAAAAGCAGTCATATAAACCTTTGTGGTTTCCTGATGCTATTTCATACAAATTTGTTTGTTGTTTTGTTGAAATGATAAATAAATGAAAAAAAAAATTATATGTACATTAATATTGTTATTAATATTACGAATTGTTCTGGTACAATTTCAGTGAAACGACTGTAATTACAGTCATGTACATTTAGGTTGGAGTAATATTTTTGTGTTTTGACAATATACCCTTTATTACTTTTAATAAGACAGCGTTGTTTTTGCTTGTTATGTAAAACAACAGACATAAGAACACTGAAAAACGATGTAAACAAAGAGTATTAGTCCTTTTCGGGGGTGTACTGCAGTTTACACTAGTAGTATTAAATTAATTAATAGTACACACATATAATCTATGTTAAATCGAACTATCATAGTTTAACCTTACAGTTAGTATATCGAAATTAAATGTACGAAATCAATCAGTTTCTGTAGGTATCGATTACAACTTGAAATTTACGTCATTCAAAACTCAGTCACTCGTATACCTGATTTATTCAAAATGACTTGATGTCCATTCGCAGACGCCATTGATTTCGATTCATGGCTACTTCACGAAAAGTTGTAATTCAAAACCTGGCAAGTTATTCATGGATTACACGAATTTCGAATATCATTTACATAGATTTTTATCACTTACTTCAACCCTCCACACACAACTCTATATGATTGAATCATAACCATTGAATAATTTCCCGCCTGTAGAATACGACAGAACGTAGACCGTGTCGCAAATGACTGCGAGCGGGCACATCTCTGTGGTAGCACTCAAAGAGATTAGAATATAGAACAGATGATTTTGATGTACAAGACTTTTACAGAGTAGATGATTCTATTCACATTTATGCCAATGATAATAAATAAAATGCTACCAGTCGCTATTTAAGTTATTTATCATTAGATGCATTCATAGTCCGACGGTTTATGTCGCTCTGAAGTGGTTAAATTAATTAAGCTACTGCGGGTGTGGTCTGTAGTGAGATGGGCGGGGCTAGTGGCAAAACTTCCTGAGCGCTTCCATGCTTCAGTGGGCACGTCGATCGTGACATTATCGTCAGACAGCAGTCGTTAAGCCACGTCGGAGGTCTTCAAGCGGCATAAATCTGATATGTATGTTGTTGCTTCCGTCAATGCGGACTAGAAGATTGGCCGAATAGACTCGATTTGGCCACTCTGGGCCGCTAATGGGGTTCAAGCCAAGTTAAATTAATAATATTATGTGGCAACGTGGCAAACTGTGTATTTGATGCGTGTTTTTAAACAATAATATTACTATTCAAAATCTACTCGGTTCATTTACATAGTTACTATAATTTAAAATAAATATTAGTACGTCTCTGCGGAAACGATTATGTAATTTGTAGACCGTATGACTACTACGTAATTATTTCCGTAAATTAATTTCCGCATGCACCCAGCTTTTCATCCAAAAAGGTCCGAAATGCAAACGGCTTCGTATGTGTGATTTGCCTTTTTGTTTTTGTTAAGTATGTGTATTGGAAATCTATATATCTATCTATACATATCGCTTTCTGGACATGAACGATATATGAGAAAAAACATAATATACGTAGGGGCTGTTATTAACGCAATAGAACAGAAAACAACAGTTGTTAGAATTTTTGTCTGTTTGTCTGTGCGTTTGTTCGCGCTAATCTCAGAAACGGTCGTATCGATTTCGTTCTGGTTTTTACTAATGTATTGTAGTAAGTATCACTTCATACTTTAAGTTTGTTGTTGTAAGATTGTAATCCCTCCATAAAAACAAAAGTTATAAATTAATTAAAAATAATGCGGGTACTATTTCATAGCGTAAGGCATAGGCATATATTTTCCCGCAGCGAAGCGAGGGCAGTATACTAGTAGTAAATAATCAATAACTGATTAAAAACCGAACATTATTTACTTACTAAACAAAAGTAATATTTAATTATCGACACACACAGACTATCTAATAATACATTTTAATTAATCAAGCATGTCTAGCATTAATTAAGGATCCATTTTAACGGTGATCTTTTTGGCAAACGTCCCGTATAAAGGCGAGAATTGAATCCAATTCCAATGAACTTGTCAATATCACTAAACTTTTTTGCTTTCTATTGTCGAACTCGAACCGAGGTCAATATGTGCCACCGTGAAACTGGGAAAGATTTATTTCAATGTGCAATTTCAAAGTGTATTGAGGAGTCGCAAAATGAAAATGGACATTTTTGTTCGTGGAGCTTAATTTTTGATGTAGGAACCTTCAAAGGCATAATTGTATTGCATGTAGCGTGTAGAGCTTTGAAAGCATCTGCGAAATGTCGTATTACTTTTATGTCGTATTCGTATATGTGTCTGAGCGTGCGATAATGTAATTATTCGTAAGATGGTAGTTTTGTAATTTAGAATGTACCTACTTTATTAGCGGATGTTCGTAAAAATCTAAAAGAATATCAAAGAGATAAAACTTTATTTAAAGAAATAGACATGTAACTTATAGATGAGCATAGCTAAGCACTGTTTATAAATAATCGGCCTCAGTTCATCCTAAATCTATGATATTTTTATATAGAAGTAGTTACACGAGTTGCAGTTTCTTGTGTTAAAAATCTCTGGGCCACTGAAGCCTTTGCAAGTTTATAACACATCTAAAAGTACAGTTTCATAGAAATATATCATTAACACGCTGCTACTCTTTATTACTATGTCGGAATGTACGTTTAAATTAGACGTTTATAATAATACACCTTCGTACAGTCTGTGTAATGGTAAGTCAACACAGAAAATCAGTAAAGTTAAATATGGAGCCTCGACCTTTTGCAATTGAAAAATATTTAAATAGGTTACTTGCACCTAATAAATTATATAAAATTTACTATTTATAGCCGTATTTATATTTTCTATTTAGTCAGTTCTTGTGAAAAATTAGTTTGTAAGAGCTAGTAAATAGACGAAACGAAAACTTGTTTCACGGTTGAAACAATGCTTAGTTGTACTTCGCACTCGAACTGTACAACTTTCGAAATACACTTGCTTGCTTCTTTAAACAAAAAAAAAAAACAACAAGTTGTAACTTGTAAAGGAACGTTCGGTGTAAAAGTTAAGGTCAGAAATTTTATTAGAAAAGTTATCCATGCAAAAAGGAGTGGAAAAGTTGAATGTTGTCAAGTCATGTTTTATACAATGAGGTGGATCCCTTGTTCAGAAAACCGGGGCCCTTAATAGAAAAATTCCTTTCGACATGAGTCGAATACTTACATGCAGATGTGGTCCAAACCCTCATTTTGCTCATTGCAGAACCCTTGCCACCTGTAGGTATTTTTGGAATTATAACTTTTCTTGGCAGCATAATGTTAATGTATTCATTTTTTTTTCCTTGTTTCTTTTAATTTGTTAGTAATATTTTGTTTCTTCATCTATATCTGAGTAGGTTATTATCACGATTGTTCAGTATTTTAGTTGTGTTTGTCAACCCATATTCGTTTTTTTTTGTTGTGTTTGGGACTATTGACGCATCTGGGCGAAACCAATCTGCAAAGCCTTAGCACAGGGACAGTCATGCATCGGTTTTGGTCTTCTGTAGGGTGCAGTTTGGAGAAATGTGCACAGGAATTGTACGAAATAGTTCTCCCATCGCCGGTCCTCCATCGAATAAACCGACGTACGGCGAGTATCCATGCTTACGTCGTGAACGCGGTTTGCGTCGTCATTCATTGGGTGAACTGCATAAGACTTGAATAGCTTGCCCACGTCGGATTCCTTATGATGTGGGAATCTTCAAAAGGAGAGTAAATAAGCATATATAAGTTAGTGCGTTTTTAATAGTAATTTCATCACCACTTACCATCTAGGGGGATCGTTGTTATAAATCACCAGCTCCATTAAATCAATATGTTGTTTTGTACAACCTTAGTCGGTCAAGTCGTAATGAAATTATACAGTTATGTAGACAGAGACAACAATAAATAAATAGTTATTCATAAATAAATCAAATAACAAACAATGAATAAATGAATTAGGTGGACTGCGTGTTAATTTTTTACCTCCTGATCAATTGGTAATAAAAGCAAAAAAAGAAGACAAAGATTTGATGCTGTGCAATGAATATGTAAGAAATATCTATGGCATTCAGTATTTTGTATTAAGGATGACTGAACGAGTACATGTGGTGCATTTTATACATGTAAATGGTGACACGACAAGCGGATTTCAACTTGTGCCTGAAGTCAAGAACTCTCTGGAGCGTGGCATGGAATAACATCGAAAATGGTTGCATTTACCCTGGAGGTAGTGTGTTTTCGAGAAGGTAAATTACTTAGACTTTAGATGCTGTATTGTAACACAAAATTGAAAGTTAAGAACAATTTAACTATTATACAGGTATGTGTGCATTTTTAAATATATATGTATTATTACGGCTTCGGATAAAAGAGCTGCATTCATATCTTTAGTAATTAAAATAAAAAGTAAGAATGTGGCAGACATGACTGGGAAAATATGGAATATTTCTATAGTACCTATGGAATGGTAAAATAACCGTTGAAACCATTAACTACATAGCTTATAAAAGGATAAATGAATAATAAGATTATTCACAGACGAATGTCATGTATGTTTCCGTGGAATTTGTCGGTTTATTCAGCTTCCTGATATTTTTTACTCCCAAAAAGTGAAATATATACTACCAAAAACATCAAAGATTCAAAAACTATACGAAATTAATGAAATCTCATAAAAGGTCAACAATATCACGTCATATGTATATGTATAAAAAATGAATAGATATACTTTTTTATGTAGGTTAAACTGTAAGCGACATCGAATTCAATAATAATAATAATAATAAAATGAAACCACGGAGAATAATAAATTTGTTTTTCTGAATATTAATCTTTGTTACTTTTGTCCATGCATTAAGATTAGAATATAATTTGATAGGATTAAGGTTTGATCGTTTCCTTATTTTTTATTATTGTCAATATGAGCGTAAAGTGTATTCTTACCACATCGTTTTCTTACTTAGACCAGAAGGTTGGATATTTTTAAATAAATCATTCCGGTTTTGACACATGACATATCGTCGATATACATATTGTTTATAATATAATATCTTCACAACACATAGTAAAAGTGTTTTAAGATCTTTAAATCATATCCCAGCTTGGTAAGAGAAAAAATTTACAATCTTCCTTTTACTGGTTCATTACATCAAAAAAGATGGCCGAATGTTTTCTGAAATGGGACGACTGATCGAAAAGTATGTCTATACTCTTGTTTTATAGAGACAGTCTTGTCTTTTAGATATTTGTTGTTAGCTCGCTTTCGTATCATATATCGAATCAAATACATCAGTGCAGCTCAGTGGTTACAAGAAGTTTTCCACGCCGATGCATAATAACAACGTAAAATTCTGTAATGTTCGGTGGTTCATAGAAGCTAAATATTATTAAGGTATAAATTTAACAGAAGTTAATAATGTAAAGACTTAATGTAAAACATATTCCATGCTATATAGATTTCTATGTGTTTGTTTGGCTGTCTGTTTGAGTCATCAGGTAGAAAGCTTTAACAGATTTAGGATCTGGCATATATATGTACGTACATATACTATGGGTCATAACCTTGGGTGCTTTTCATCTTTAAGGTGTTTAGTTAAAAATGTTTGTGTTAAGATTTCGTATACGGTATAATTGATAATTGCGTTTCTTATTTGTTGAAAATCAGTCTTGAAAGAGTTTAAACTGGCATTCACAAAAAATAATTAAACTCCCACTATTACTGATTAAGTATAATAATAAATTAAAGGTTTCTATTTACTAGCAAAGAAATGTTACTCTGTATTTTTCATATAATTATATCCTTTACGTATAGTGCGAGGCTCGGAGTCCTCTACATAACGCTGAAGAAGGTCACCGGGGGCATTTTAGTGCGGTAAAAATGCCACATAACCCGGTGTCGATCCCACAGCACCGGGTACCTTTTGAAGGTTTCCCCTTGGAAAATAAAAAAGAAGGTGGTCATTGCTGCTCGTCGACGTTTATAACATAAAATGCATGATGAAAGAAAGTGCTTAATATTTTATTATCAAATCTTTAGTACAGTAATGATGGTAATCAAGATAATAACGATACAATTGTTTTATTTATTTAAGACAATGAAGTTTTACAATGCGCCTACTTATAAATATTTTTTTTTTCTCATTGTTCATTTTACTTAAATAAAGAGTTTGCATTCAAATAAACTCCAATTAATTGTATAAAACCATGTTGAGTTTCGTCACTTGTTAATTACAGTTCACGACAAAATATTTTAACAACAGTTACCATAGTTCACAAAGTCACGATATTAAAATATTTCTGAGGACTGGAAAACAATAGAAGTTGCAATGGGTATTTATTTTCTCAGACTATTTACTTATTTGCCTTTTCCTTCCAGTTTCGCAGTACTGGTAGGTGCAATTTCCTGGTTCGTGACTAAGTTGACAATTGAGGACATTGTTTGAACCGTTCCAGGGAAAATACCGGAGACACGAGATTCTCAAGATTATAACGAAGTAGAATATTGACTGGAGTTGTAACACATTGAAGTAATGTTTTGAATTTATCTAACTCTTTACGGATGTTACAATTCTGTCGACGTTTCAACTATTTACATTATTTGTACTAGGAGTGAAGACTTAGAGAATGAAAATAAATAGCTCTACAGCTATTTTCAAATTTACAGAATGCTGTGATCTGAAACTAAACCAAATTTAAAGTGACTTCTCTCCTCCAAACATTATAATGGCGGTCAGGTGTCTTTTGAAATAATGAATGAATATTTTTTAGAGCGTTGACTGTATTATGAAATTATCACAGACAATGTAAACATCTGAGTATAATAATTTTACTAAAGTGACAACTGGCGACTACAGGTCAATGTTTTTAAAAAGAATGAAAATTATTCAAATCAATTATCTTCGTTTTGGAAAATTGCGGTGAAACAGATCTATTTGCCGGGATGACACGTATCCTTGAGTTAGACCCATAATAGTTATGTATCTACAACTACTAATATCTAACCATAATCACTGGGACCCGCTGCTTAATGCCAACTGATGTGGTATTCGAAATATAGAAGGGACCATCAAACTGGGACTTAGCCACAAGTCAATATAATATGTATAATTTACATTCTACGTAGTAAATGGAACAAGTTCATTATTGGCTGAAACTAGATGCCAATATATGTACTAATCACGCCTCTGTAATTCATATGAATTAGAGGTAATTATTATAATAACATGACTTAGTTGTAGCATGTTCGAGTTGTGTGTTTGCTTATTATAAATGACCAATTTAGCTAATGAATAAATTATGCTCAATCTGTAATGCAAGAAGCGGTTATGTTGGTTTTAATGAAGGAATTATCGTGAAAGGCCCATCACACTTACAATGTCAGCAAGAATGTAACACGTAAGTGTATCCTAGTCCTTACTTTTTCAACCGAAGCAGATTGAAGCGAGAATGCTGATCGTGAATCTTAGATAAATCCTTTTAGGAACGATTAGGGGGTGCCTGGTATCAGCGGATAATAAGCGGAGTCGCTTAATGCGGGTACGTAACGATAATGCAAATTATTCAGCTCGAATATAACATTTTGATATGTACCTATTGACTACACCACAAGGTTTGAAGTCATATGTTTCGCATTTGGTCGTTGGAAGGTATTTGCGGGACGAATTTTATTTAAATTACGGATTTGAGGTCTAATGTCTACGTCGTTAATATTTTATGTAAATATATATATATATCAGTCTTAAGTAAAATTAATAGGATTTATGACTATGTTTACTACATAAACTATGTTTCAGGCACTGATGTCTATTTTATAAACGTATCCAAGGTATGTTTTGATGTTCATTTAGTTTGCGCTATTTTGGCGGTGTTTGCTGGTTGTTTATTGTTTGTTTGGAGTAGTAGGCGCTCTAAGATTGATAGACTGGAGTAGGACTGTGACAATACAAAATGACCTCAAAATATCGTAAGGTGCTCGAATGGCTACATAATAAAACTGTTAATTACTGAGAGGTTATGGAAACGTGACAATAAATATTGATAATAATTGTTCATTGTGTGTAAATATAATCTGTAGTATTATAGCAATTTATGTCTATCTACTCTATGTATTAATGTTTTCTTTGTCTAGTCTATATATACTAAACAGGTTGTACTATTTAACTGGGCGAGTATGTCGAAATTCGGAACTGTAAGCGAAAAGGAAACATTAGGATTTTTCATGGAATGGTAAATTTTGTGGTCAATTATGAATTGCCTATAAAATAATAAAATACACATTTTATTTTTATTTTGATCGATTAAGTTTCATTGTAACGGAACGAAAATTTGGAACAATTGAAGATGGTCAAATAAAAAAATATATATTCATACAACTATTACGAAGTAACAGTCTTAATAAAATAAATGCTTCAATAAATATTCAATACAACCTTCATCTTTATAATAAGCAAGCACTGATACTATTTAAAACTTCTCAAAATTTTAAACAAAGAAGTGTTGTGAATATTATTTAAATGATAGTAAACGGTATCCTATAACTCCTGTAGACTATCGTGACGGATGCATAAATTCAACCCTTAACTTCACACTATTTGAAGAAATCCATCGGCGTCTTATTGGTTCAACGTGGTGACTATGTTATGGGACTTTATATTAGCTTACAATAGGCGCTTATCCGACTGCTCGGAAATATTAATCTAAAAGCCGTTTATGTATACGATGGCATTATATCCATATACGGGAGTTTTTGTCCTCTTACGTTTAGGTTTAAAACTGCGTTCTTGTTTCAAATTTTAAAGAATCTATTAAATATTTTGCCATGCTACATGCGGTCAATTTTGTAATCTCTTTAATTAGTGCATTATATTTGGACTTCGAAGATTCGGCAAGTATCTTTCAATTAAATCAACTTGATAAGTATATTATTATTATGGGTATTATGGATATATTATATATATATAGCGCCATGAATAATAAATAACACGTAAAAACTGATAGTAACAAAAGCTGTAACGTAATATATGAAAGATTATATTTTTAAAGTTGATTACCTAGTGCCACGAAGCTCGTTAATCTTCCGCAGTAACTTTTAAGTATTATAAAATGTTCAATATTTCAACTTAACGTGCGTTGACATGAAATTTAATTACAGAACAAAAATATTAATAATTGTTTGTACCGTTAAGTATTTTGCGATGATTGTCCAATTGTACGATTTACTAAATTTGACCAATTACTTCTTTCGCTTTTTTTATTCTTTCGAAACACAAAATTTACCTGACGTGAATCTGTTTCGATGCACAGTTAAAAATTATATTACTTCAAGCCTTCAAGCCGTTATTTTATTTAGAGGACTAATTTTTCAGTTGTCCAGCTTATCCAGCACAGTTATGTTATACCGATCAATGGTCCCATCTCATTAACATCCGTTAAAAAAGCAGAGGCTTTTGTCCTGGACAAGTGTAAATAATCCCTCACCGCAAACCGCATTACTGCCGCTTAGTCGCGTAATAATCACACTTCAGGGAACCAAGTACAAAATAACGGTTACTAATTCAGTTCGGATTCAAATGTTAGTAATTAGTCCCGCCCGAAATGCTGCCTTCAAGCTGCCTATTGATGTCCGGATGTGGGTTAATGTTTTGACCGATTAAACGTCCCGAATCTATCCCTTTATGCTAATAGATTTATTGTCCATTAAAACCAAAGCGTTCTACGGACCACATTACAATGAATAGTCAAATAAAATTTTCCACGTAGTTATTATCGATCCGAGTTATACTTATTGTTTAAAATTTAAATATCTAGAAATTGTAGTGTACTATTTTAAATCAACTGAATTAAAAAAGCGATGCTTAAATTTGTACGAAAATTTCAAATTTAGGTGTTACTTTATGATTTGAAATAAGTTTATTGGTAATATTACAGCAAAAGCAAAAAAAGATTTAACAGTAAAATTTAACTAAAAGATGGAAAATTTAAGGTAATTATTAAGGTCTAAACCATTATTAATATCGTTGCTTAAATAAGTATTGTCTAATATTATTATTTTTTATTATATAAGGAGTAACATAGTTCCAACACAGTGAACTAAGAGAAGACCTTAAATTAGGACATAAGACATTTGCTTTTTTATAATCCAGTAAAATATTATTCTGAGGTCTGCGATCACTTACATTAATTATTTTTAATTATTATTTAAACTACGACCTCATATGTACGTCTATATTAAAAAATAATGCGTTAATTGATATTTAGTAAAAAATATTAAAATATCATGTGTTGTGGTTTAAAATCTATGACGAGTTGGTGGAAGAACTTACAAGTTAAGTTTTAGGGAATAAAGCTGTATATCACAATATTCAACTCATATGTAACACAGAAATATTCAAGATTGCGTGTAAAAGTTTTTAGTTTAGTTATGACATGAAATTCTTCACACATTGATGTAAGATATAATTTTAGCACTATCAAAAGTTTTACTCCGATAGGCCAACAGGATGTTTTTAATGAACAGTTTTTATGTATAAGGTACTGGCCAGTAATCAATTATATTTGAAAATTCGATCATTGAGTGGGCAAAATACGAATGTTTCATTTTTAAATTTCCCTTCACATTTTTTGCGAGCCAAATCGAAATATCGTGTATCATTGAAAAATAGATTAGCGTTGGAAATATTTTCAGGCGAAGATTATTTACGATTTATATTTCACTTAAAACCGGACGAATCGTTATTGGGACTACAAATTACATTTATAGATAAAGGCCCTTTATGATTTAATGTACGACATTATTACAGACGGTGAATCTTGATTTTATCGATACGATCTAGAAACGAAGCGTCAGTCGACCGACGGTTTAGCTTCAACAATTGCCAAAGTGGAGCGATCGAGAAACACAACAACGATTTTAATCTCAAGACTTTTCACTTTGATGTGATATCAGATGTTCATTCTTGTACAAAATTGAAGTTCATGTTGAATCGTCTATAACACGCGATCAAACACGGTATTCTGAGCGCTACTACCTTACCATAACGTGACCGGTTTATTAGCGATAATAACGAGGGAATTACTGGACAGTAACCTGTCTTATTTGCTATTATATCACTTGTTTAATTCCCTAAAATTAAGAGAGCTTACAAAGATGCAGTTTTTTTCGGCGAAGCAGACTATCGAACAAATATCTGAGATGAAAAAGAATAATTGTTTTGAAAATTTAGTCGCGTAAAAATTTCAAATGTGGTAGGTAAGAGAGTTTCGTATCAAACTTTTTTTTAGTTTTGCAAGACTTTCGAAGCGCAACACGTGAGTCGAATGAAACTTAAGTATTTATATAAATCTGAAATACACAGTTTGTTCAAAAAAATCTATCAAAACCGAGTTATACTTACCAAATCGAAAGTAATTTGTTATTACTTTAAGAGTACTAAGGATATAAATAAAATCGATGAAATATGAGTCGTATTTACTTTGTAATAATCGGTCATATGTATAAGCTTCACCAAAAACTTCTGCAATCTTTCAACGTTGGTCATGAGACAAGTCTAAAGTGTATATTTAAAAATCCGACTATTTCTTAATTAAAGAACATACATATTTGCTGGCCAGTAATGTTTATGCCGCTCTCTACTCATTTCACCACTTCTCTCTACTGCTCCGTTCACCTCACTTCACCCCGCCTCATCACCACTTACTGCTCTTATACATTTGTATATTTATAAAAGTCTTCCGATAGATTAGTTGTGATTTTTACAACATATAAACAAAATACACTGGAAAGCAAAAAAATCGACTCACTCTGTATTTTACATTAAAAGGGCTCTAGCACAAAAATTAAAAAATAAATTTTGTGTTAGGTCTTAAATTCTTTAAGTTCTAGATGCAGTGATACCTTTTAGACTACTTAACAATAACTGTCGATCGTAAAATGTAACATTTTGTACTCCTTTACATCAGTACATATTGCGCGACATTAGGGTGTATAAAGGCAACCTACCCCATTCAACCTTTTTATCTGCCGCTTTCATTTGGACCGCCTAACCCCCCTAGTCTAAGTGATCACCCTAAGGGTCGCATCAACCGGCATTAACATGCCGCCTCCGACTTCGCGCTTGCGCAATCTAACACCATCACTGAATTAATCTAAATAGTCCAAACCTTACCTGTCATAGAACAGTCTATCACTGTCAATTAGTGCTCATCCTTACGATGTCACTGCCTCTCTCAAACGACAATACCACTCATGTTAAATTTACGTGCAGTTGCTCCCTTGGGAGCACCGCTAGCACCATTATCTCCATAAAAAGGGGTCGCATCCTACGAAGGCTTGAGGCCGCCAATTCCGGTGGTGTTCAGTGGGTAGACACCCAAGGTCTAGCCTCTGCTAGGTCACGCGTGAGTTCCATAACCAGCGTAGCCGGCCACGAAGAAAAAATTCGACATTTTGTGAAACGTGAATTTTTGTGAAACGTCAACAGGTACAACATTTTCGCAATTTCCAAGTAAAAACAGTTCCATATCAGAAGAGTCATGGGTTTACTTTCGATCGAATAAAATATATATGTGACTGGTGAATATTAGCTTTAGGTACATGGCATAAACCTATTATACTAGTATATTCAGTTTATGGTACATTGTTGTTTGTTAGGTCTTGTTTGTACATGTTTATGCTTTCCGATACATAAGGTATCTTATTATGAAGTGTGCGCATGAGAGCTTTTATTTTTTCTTACAAAAGCACAAATGAAAAAAAATACTAATGATTGTATACTATTTATTGATCTGTGTAGTAAATGTGTTAGGAAAATCAAATTTAAGGACCTGGAAAGTTTATAGATTTTACTGTAGATTTGGAAAAAATCGCAGGTGATAGACGGAGACATAAAGGTATAAGGTTCATCTATTAATGTTACGTTTTTCATTAGATGTACTCAGCACTATAAATTGTACCTTCCTATTAGACCCTGTTGCTGTGACTAGAGCAAAAAGAAAATTCCGATTCCGTTAGCGTAACTGATGCGTGAATATTTTTCCTCTTTCCACGTGGTCGAGAGTTTGGTGTTACATTTTATCCATCAGTATTTTAAAGTTATCACGGAAAAAATACAGGCGTTAATGTAATCATAACGGGGTTTGTAAATTATTAAATAAGTATCATGATATTCAAATTAAATACGTAATTAAATTAATTTTAAACAAAATGTAGGTTATAAAATCTTTTACATTACTAAGTTGTTTGTTGTCGATTGACAGTTTAGTAGGAAAATTGTTTTGTACATTATTTTGATGTGTCTCTTAAGATTTATCTAGGCGTAAGTCATGTCAGCGCATGAAAATTGAGATTTTGGCTTAATTACAAAACATTCAAAATACCTCCACTGTACTCAATAACAATATAATGTACATACTACTTTTCCGTAAAAAAATCTAAATCTCTATCACAGACGCGGATTGTACGTGTGTAGAAATTCAGAAGGTCAAGATAAAAAGATATTAGGGTGCACATGATACATACCTACATATATATAGAATCAAGTTACAAGGAAGGAATGTTACAGTTATAGATAATAATCTTTTACTCTGTTTCTAAATGTATTATAGGTACTAGAGCGCCGAATTGATGAAGGGAGTGAGTTCCAAAAGTGGATTGCAAATACGGAGGATTTATAGAAGAAAGAACTATGAGCTGGGATAGACAGTGAGAGATTTACGCTAGGACGTAGGAAATGGTCTTTTTGCAAAAGTATTTAATTTGATAGCGCTCGTTTAAGTAAGCAAAAGCTTATGGATTTAATAGAAGATGGTGCAATGCCATTTAAGTTATGCACGACGTTCTGAGATGTGGTCATATTCGCGTACTGTAAATATGTTATGGTAACTTATACCAAGCAATAGCTCCTCTACGAGATCTGGATGGTAGATGTTGGCATGGTTTAGAATAGAAAGAAGCAGGGACTGAACAAGCATAATTTTGGTCTGAATAGGAAGAAGATTACGTAAGCGACGAAGTGATCCTAAGGCTGTATAAAGTTTTTTACTGACATCGCATATCTGCCGAACCCAAGACAAGTTTTGGTCCATAATTATTTCCAGGTTTATAACCTTATAATTTTATGGAACATATATGAAATCAAAGATATTTGAAGGAAGCTGCAATCAGCAAATTTTGGCAATTAATCGACAACTACTAATAATAACAACATTCGTTTTGTTAGCGTTAACATTGGGACCGTAGGATTAAGTCCAATCCAGAATACGAGTATTAATTGAATTAATCGTTGTAAGTAAGTCAGTGAGCACGTAAATAAGTAAAATAAGTGTGTAGAATCTCCACTACCAAGTGTACACAAATTGGGAAAATCCTTAAATTAAATAATAATACATGAACTATGGAATAATCCATTTTTAGGCGTCACCTTAGATAGTAAACTCCAATGGGACGCCTATATATCGGTTCTTGCTGGTAAAATAATTAAGTTTGTTTTTGATAACCAGGAGAAAAGTGGTTCATATGTTTCCGCATTATTTAATGTGGCTGATTACTGTATAGAGATACATAAGTCCCTGGGAGACCGAGCTGCACTCGGCGAATTTATTTTTGGAAAAACGCGTCGTTTCGGTTGACATATTAAGATACAAACCATTAAATGAATTGAACGTATTTATATTCGGATAATATCATATAGCGCCATCTAGCAAAATTTTGAGGTACCAGTAAATAATAAAATAATTAATAAGTAGTAAAAAATATTTTTCATCTAAAATTGCGTTTTTTCAAGAAACACAATTATATAAGTTTAAGCAAAACCTAATCTTAATACAGAATTTGATCAATCGTTAGAGCCACTATCGAGATACGCAAACACACACACACACACACACACACACACACATATATATATATATTTATTTATTTCGTTCATTTAAATATACAAGATACACGTAATATATATCTACATTGAAATAAATAACGTTAAAGATTTATAGACGCGTTAAAGACCGATAGGGCTTGTATGAAAGTAATGGAGGCAACGGACCTTTCCCATCGTAAAAAGTTTTATGACAAAAATATATCTGTAAATAGTACGTCGAACTTGCTGTTTCTATTGGCGCCATATTGATTCAGTTCGTACTAGTTTTATATTTTATATCATTATAGCAACCCGCCTTCTCTTTACTAAGGGAAATAGTATTCCGTTATATACTAATTTACAACCGCATTGCAATGTTAAAGTATCAACTTGACGTTCACAATATTATTTAAAAATCGACAATTCCTTCGTAAAAGATAATAGAAAATGCGTCTTAAGATACGTTTCTGCTCAAGACAATTATAATTGAACATTTTATAAATTTTGTGTTTTAGTATTTTACCCAGTTCATTATCAGCTATGGGTGTCTGGAAAATAAGTTTAGTTCATCGCACTAAAAAGTTTCCACATCTCTAATGGTTTGGCTGATTTAATCATTATGTTCAAGATCTTTATTGTGTTCATTATTTACGTAATTGGTAATATTTCTTATCAGAAAGAATACGATAACGATTGACGCACTGTAATGTGGGTTATAGTCAGGTCAGTTCTACTCGCGCTGCAATGCCTATGCAACGAATGAAAAATTCATTTCACTGTGTCAGTTTTCACGAGCACAATAGCAGCCATTGTTATGCTGATTTGCGTCATACCTCACCATACAATAAAACGATTGAAACGAAAGCAGAAAGAAACACTCATAGTATTACCGGCTCATGTCAATAATCGCTTTCCTTACATATCATAAAACCGTCTCTAAATGAATGCGATAAACTCAAAAACTTGTATACACTTTCGGTCAAGATACAAATTTACGATAAGTTCTAAGTATATGGAGTACATTTTTTAAATAGCTTCATAAAAACGAGTGACAGTAATTTGACTACTGAAACGATGAAATTATGTTACCATTATTTATATATGTTATTATATATATATGTTATTATTATAATATGTTACTATTATTAGAACAAACAGGGGGATTTATTATTGCACGATGAGGAGGGGTCTATCCTATAAACAAGAATAAGTAGTAGTAGTAGTTATATAAATAGTTATAGAAAATATTATCTTTACTCAAATGTTTAGAGAAAAATAGGATAAAGTTAGTTAGTTATGTTCACAGATTTCCGGTCATTTAGCAATCAAATTAAATGTGTATAAATTGACAATTAATTAAATAATGTTTACAGTGCGAGTTACATTCTAGCGGCGAGTTGCGACAAAGTGGTTAGTATAAAAAATCTTTTCCATTAATAATTAAAAAAATCTTTCATTTTAGATCTCAAGCTAATATCCCTACACTTGTTGCACGCTACCGATTGAAGTAGTAGAATAGTCTGATGTTCTGATACACTGTTTAATCGCGATGATACTCGTGCCGTTAATTTTAACTGCCTGGCTGAATACCACCATCCTTCTAAAACCAACGGGTAGCTTTAGTTCCAATATCAGAGAGTGTTTATATCAATAAAATATTTTTTTTTAATTTTTTTTTTTATGAACGGGTAAACCGCTTTCTTATTGGTTGTCAACGCGCTGTGATGCTGTTTGAATCGAGGCCGTCCAGTAGTGGTGGTGACCAAGCACTGTCACGTGCTTCGTTGCTCATTTCTTGATATTTTATAAAAAATAATATCCGCGCCATTTTAAGTCAAAAGGTTAATTCAATTAAGATTTAGAAGATTTGAAAAAGACTTAATTATACCCAAAACGACCAATAACCATATTTATATATATAAACATATAAGTATCCATGTTAGCTAACGATCTAGAACCATATCGCAAGGATTATGTAAGAATTGTATTGTAATTTGTAAACATTGAAACTAGTAATCTAACGAGTGAAAAACGATTAATCCAGAGTGAAAACAGTGCGACTTTCCGTTCTGTTTCATCTTGTTAATAAAAACAATGTAATATAACATAATATAGTTTAGTATAACAGTATATATACATATTATGTACATACCATGATCGTATATATATATATATTACAGCATAGTATACTCGTAGCTTAAATAGGGTTAAATAAATTGAAATAAATCACGAAATTAGTATGTTCGAATGATATTTTTAATAGATGAAAATGTAAGACAATGATTGTAGGCCAGCGAAGGGTTCCAGATCGATCAGACATTTGTATAATAGGTACTTTTTTATGTGCTTCCGATTGTTTCATCATTACCACCCATATTGCTCCACTCCTAAGCTTGACTCACAATGACAGGCCATGGTCTGGCTAAGTGCAGGTTGGTAGACGTGATGTCAAAAAGTATTGTGTATGCCCACGTCATTTTTGACGTATCGGGGATATAAATGTGCGAGTGTTTTGTATTCAATAAGGTCCGTAGAGATCGGGTACGTGTAAATTTATAGAAAGGCAAAGGCAGAGTCAAAGTTTTTTTCTGTTTTATTTTGTTATTATGGTATCCAAGGATTGTTTTTTAATTTAACTTGTTTGCCTGTAATTTTAATATTAGATTATTGTATATTAAAAATATTAACAGGTTACGCTATATTTCGATAAATCATATTTTGAAATACGATTTAAAAATAATGGGCATAAGATTTTACGATAAACTTACTAGAATCGCCATTGAAAATGTTGTTCCTAGTAATTACTAGCTATTAGGAATTCTAAGGAATATTAAGGTATTATAATAAGGTGGTTTAGCTACACCACATACATTTTCTGGGAACTTTCTTCTTCTTTTCTTACATTGAGATGTGTTAAGGCCACAGGCACAGTCCAACACGTTGGTCTAATGCGAATTGGCAAACATCATACACACTCACTCTATAGTGTACGTTGGGAAACACTATATGGAGATATGCACACACATAACTTGAAAAATAACAGAGCGCGCAAAATTTCAAGTCGGGTATTCCGTGCGGGAGACTGATGTTCTAATAACTAGACTCTTCTTTCTGCTCTCGTGCACTGATGTCTTAATAAATTAGACAATGAGTTACGATAAAATGTATAAGATGTAACATCAACATAACAATAGCAGATTATTATACGCTGTTAATGTATAGATGGAACATTTCGCAGAAAGCTTTGTCGTTAATGAGGGCGTAATGCGTGGTTATACAGCTGGAGTAATGTTTATTAATGGAAGTCGATTTCAGCTTGATTTTAAGCGGAACATAACATTTCAGTATCGCATGTTACCAGATGTCGTAATTCCGGGAGTTTTTAGTCACTTTAACAATGTAAACAATTTTTTACAGGCTTTATATTTGAATCGTATTTTACTGTAACTGTCATACAACTGATGTATGTAATGTTTTTAAATAAAAGAGAATTTATTATTCAAACTTTACTTCTAATTTTTATTGAAATTAAAAACGAAACCTCTTAAATTGTTACAATTTATATTAATGAATTGATTGTAATTCTGAACTCTAATTGTTAAAAAAAAAACAACCGATGTCGATACAATCTGTTGGAAATATTAGTCAAGTGTAATGAATACTGTAGTGAGATAACAACCGCTTGTGGCAATTATCATGTATTTTGGATGGTATACTATGCAGTTAGTATCTTAGATAATAATTATTATATTGTAACGGATCCCGATCGAATGGTGTAAACTAGGTATGGTATTTGTGAAAACAATATTCGCAGACTGGATATTAGATTTTATTATTTGAAAATAATTTATCCTACATTAAATTGGAATGTAAGAGACGTTTCAAAACACAATGGCGTCAGATTTGTTCTGTTGGAAACGCTGGGCTTTGTACCACTCGGATTAATGTCGACAATAATATTATAAGACGACAGAAGCTTTTATCTACTGGTTAACTATGAACTCCTTCTGGAATCAATCAAATGATTTTAATATATTTTGGTTGCAGTGTTGGAAAGTTAGTTAACTGACTGACTACTTGTGTATTGGTTGGTCACGCATCGGTGTGGTTCCTGGATTCGTAGATTTTCACGGACTTTTACTGTAAAAGATATATATTTAAATACACAATATTGAAGCTACACTCATATATACATTGACACATAAAAACTTAAAACTATTTTTGACTATTGCTTAATTTTCTCTTTTGTTTTCTTCTCACTAACCGTTCAAAGCTAAAAGAAGCCAGCTTAAATTCTCTCCTTTATTTTTTATGTTCCTAACTACCTACTCCTAACTTTTGACGTGATCTTTACAAAATGGATATCTATCTAATCACCACAACTTCAATATTCAGTATATTTATTATACAAATAGATAACATAGCAGACAAAATAGAAACCTTTGATAAATTATTTTTAACTTGAACATTATTTTTAACTTGTTCTTTATTGCGATATGAATTCGTTAAAGTTTTGTATGTTGACAATATTTATGATTTTGTTTTTATTGCAGGAAAATAGCAATAGAACCCCACTTGTCAGACTGAAATTGACGAATGACCAAACCACAGACTTGCCGAGTGATGGATCACTTTTTATCCTGTCGTGTTTGATCAATGTACTTGGCTTAATAATAAATGTTGCATTTTGATATTTAACAAGTTGAACAATGACATTTTTTCCCAGCATATGTATCATATAATAAATAAATTATATCGTTAACACACTCACACCCTCGCACTAGGATTCACTGTATTACGGGTGGCATGGACATTACCAACACCCATGACCTGAGAACAAGCATTTATCTGTCACATAACTGTCTGCCCCGACCGGGAATCGAAGCCGGAACCGCTCGCTCGGCAGGCAGGATCACTACCAACTGGGCTATGGGGTCGTCAAATCGTCAAAATTAAAATTATATTACATCCTATTTCGACTATGCGTGTACTCGTACTATGGCAAAAGTACCGGAAATACATTTTTAGGACAGATTTTACAATCGTCAGATAAAAGTTAAAGGTCCAATATAGTATATTACGACGGAATATAGAAAGCCATTTCGATAAAGATTAATATTTAGTATTAAGTCTGTTTTTGACGATTGAAATTTTAGGAGATATTTTAATGTAACTGGCCGACAAATAAGCAGACTGCCCATGGATGTAAGTTATGCTAAGGGTATCGTTGACGCGTTGCCGGCCAAGATGGAGGCGAGGTACCCGCTTATTACTGGCTCTTCAACCGCAATCGACACGTAAAAAACATTTTACGATAAGGAAACATGGAGCCTTAACTGTCATAGCTATAATCGAATTTCTTATACGAACCATGTCACATTGTGTGAGTTAACTTTTTTAAAGTAAACTTTGTTTTGTGGTCCGAGGGAAACTATTGAAGTAAACGGAGGGTGATTTTGGGTTAAATAAATTGAAAGAGTAATATTTTTACCTCACACAAATTAAAAGTTAAATTGGAAATTGGAAATTCTGTCCCAGGAGAACTGAAAAGGGATTGCTTATTGCGACAGTGAATTGATATAACATTTTGTTCCCCCCGTTTTCGTAACAAATTAAAAAGTACATGTGTCCACAATTATTCCCGGACGTAAATTTTCTCTGGGAAAGTTGTGTTGTACGTGAATTCTAATAAAAATTTTCTTCATAACTTATAACTAACGCGTTGCTTGGGCTTGGGTTGAGAAGGTAGAACGCTACGCTGGTCCAATGCGGATTGGCAAATTTAACACATCTTCTAGAACATTATGGAAAACTCTCGGTTAAATAGGTTTCTTTGCTTTGATTTACTTTACCGAAGCAAGTAATAATTAATTTGTAAAAGACTTTTAATTAAAATAAAATTACGTGTGTGGATCCATACCCGATCCTCATTAATACAGATTGACATTCAAATACAAATACTATCTATAATATATTAAATAATTTATACAAAAACATGTCTACTATGCAAATAGTACAAGCGGCTCTGATTTCCCAACTTTATAACGTTCGCTGATTTGTCACGACCTTCGTCGTGGACAGAAGAGGGTGGCCAGATGCGAGGTCTTTACAACTTCCCTCTTCCATTAATCCTCTGGCCGGAAAAGTGAGGCCGCAAACAAATTTTAACCCTCCTCTTTCGAGAATTGCCTACATTAACAAATGGCATACTCGCAAAAGGCCTCGTTGTTAATGTATCAATTTAGATGCATGCTTTAGCATTTAATGACATAGTAAGATTTTTTACGAACACACATATTTCATTCTTAGTGAAATTATCAATCGTAACCAATGATGATTGAAGTTGATATTCGAATCCTACAGGCACCTCTAACATTTCGATGATATGCGCGATTTGAAATTAAATCATTTAACATGACGGAACGAAAACATCGCGAAAAAATCTGTACATTTGAGAGTTGTCTATAATTATCTGAAAAGTGTATAATATTTGTCAATCTGCAATGGGTCTAGTGGAAATGGTTATAACAATAATAAAACTAATTTAAACTTTACTAATAATATAAACCGCCACGGGGACAAATCTCTACATCAAATATTTTTAGGAAATTGCAATGTAGTTAGACTGTGGTATTAGTTAGACAGAGGTCTTAAACATTTGGAACGATGTCTCTTACCGCGGCTTGCGGTAGGAGTTAACTGGTACAGTTGAAATGTAAGGAAAAAGCGTTATGCCTCCTGCATACGAATACATATCTTTCCCTTTGTCTGTTTTTTTTAAATACAAATGTATGTGTGTGCATGCGAGTGTCCAACGACACCTCTCTTTTTTTTTAATCTTAGTCTGTCTCTTTATACACGCTTTATACACAGCTGAACATATTTAGATGATTTTTGGCATAATTGGAGCTTACATTACGAGTAAAAAATTAGTGGGTTAGTTAAAAATAGGAATGAAATGTTATGCATTAATGAACGATACACAAACACACAAACACATAAACGCACACACACACTACCGTATAAGTTTAAAAAATATGAAAGTGTTTCATCGGTGTCGGTGTATATTTTGTCAGTAAGTTTCATATCGGTTAAAAGCTTTTTGAGAACAATACAAAGGAATACATTTACATTATCAACAGTATCAGGGTGGATACTATTGCGAGCATCACATACCTATAGATATCGTTGAATTATCGAAAAGCATTAATCGGTACGTTTAGAACCCAAACACGTACTTAGGACAAACTTCTTTCTGAGAGTTACACGAGAAATACGAGCAACTCGTTTATTGAAGGAGTAATTTTATTTGTTCTGCGTCTGATTTTCTATCATTTTATCAGTAATACGTACAACAGTTTACACTTTTATAAAGTTGCGATGATTTCAATATTTACTGTAGGGGACGGGTCTTTGTAGCATCGCTGAAATTCCGTTGGGTGTTATAGAACCTAGTGATGGTCATTAGATATAACGTTATTGTTATGATTATTGGCCAGCAGGTCAATCGGTTCAAAGATGCTTCTATGGTTATTAACTCGTAGATCGTAGAGTCTACTCACCCTGGTGATGCTCTGTTTCGGAGCGAAACACGTGTTGGTGACGGTATGTATGTTGGTGTATACTTTTATTTATCATACATGCATGTTTTCCTTTGTGGGAGAGAGGGGGGTTCTGTGCATGTATAGAAGTATATACCATCATACATTGTGCTTGCGGATTGTTGCAAACTAAATTAATACTAATTTGATAACAATGAATTTCCGCAAAGTAACGCCTGATACTATCAAGTGCTTCTATGGTTATAACGTTTTTAACTCGATTGTTGACCAGCGGGGTGTCTGAGTTCAATTGAAGCTCCGGATGACCCAAAATAACATATTACGAATAATATTTGTACTATGTAGTATAAACAAATTCTTTAAAGTCCGAATGTGATGTCAAACACCACATCACAGATTTGTGCGATGTATTTCAAGAATTTTTACCAGTGGAAAAAGTGATCCACGTGGAAAGTTTAAGTAAAGTTCTAAGTAAAGGTGAAAGTGGGTAAACATGAACAATTAACAAAGCATCTGAGATTAACACGTAACAATTTTTTCAGATGTTCTCAATATAATGTGTACAAAAGGATCATGTTTCACTAGTTATGTATTTGTGTACCATTATCAGAACATGGCTACTAACTATGGGTCTCATAAGAATACTCAAGGTCACCCAGCGGGCAATGGAGAGAGCAATGCTCGGTATTTCCTTACGTGATCGAACCGACATTGCTCGGAGCATTGCCCAACTGAAGTGGCAGTGGACGGGACACATAGTTAGGTGCACCGATGGCCGTCGGGGCGGAAAGGTTCTCGAATGGCGACCACGCACCGGGCGACGCTCAGTGGGTAGACCCTCAACGAGATGGTGAAGGTTGCGGGCAGCCACTGGCTGGTCACAGCGCAGGTCGTGGAGATCCTTGGGGGAGGCCTATGGCCAGTTGTGTGCGTTGTCCGGCTGAGATGATGATCATATTAATAAAAATACTTTTGTTTTTGTCGAGACGATGGCTCATACGAATAACAAAATCCAATAGCAGACGCTTAATCTACTTTTTAAAGAAAATACATCTACAATCGGAAATTATTCATATGTACACATATTGCAGGATAACGTCTGTCAGATAGTTATTAATAAAAATAACCCAAAACACGTTTGATTTTCAAATATAAACAAGACGAGTAAACTTATCACGGATACACGTTTTGTGTTTACATTCCATCGAATACGTTCATGCCGCTCAGCAGTGAATGCGCAAACTTTTCAAGTCGCGAGTTCAGTTGAACGGTACTTTAAATCCTGTTACGCTAGTTATTTCCGGGATGTTATTGTGAATATCGTTTTTACCTTGGAAAATAATATTGAATATTTGTTTTTAATAAAATCCAGGGGGCTTTTTACGTAATTGAACAGACGGGTAACTTGATGGTAAGTGGCTGCCCCCGCCCAAGGAGATCTGTAACATTGAAGTCATTCTGGAAGTTTTGATAGCCAAGTTTGATTCTAGAGGGAAGGTGGTAACTAACTAGACTGGTAAAGATAAAAAGAAAAAACCCTCTGTGGACCGTTGGGATTAAACTATGCGGTAAAAAGCCCAGCGACCATGTAGGAGGGACCATTCGCTATAGCTTCGTTAGTTGCTCAGTTTGGGCAGCACGAGCATGGGGGATTGTCTAAGACATACAAATAAGTGGAGCCCTTTAGAAATACAATATCGCACGCAAACCGGTAACAGCATTGTCATTTATTTTATTTAGGATTTTTACAGTAAGTTCGTATATCCACGCACTCGTCACTAGACGGAAAACAGAACGCTAAAACCGTTACTCTACTTCCTTTTAGAGAAAATCCCTAATGTAAATGGGATTGCTTAAGCAAAAATAAATTACACAACAATAGTTGGGAGTTGACTCAAGAATTTTATAGAATAAAAACGGGCTGCAAATGAGCTGCACTTAATATATATCTACGCTTGAATGTAGTTGACTTTTTTATGTATGGAATTTCCTGAACCGCTTCTCATATCTGCTTAGTCTATTTGTATTCTGGAAAAGAGTCGTTTATGTAAGCATTAAACTATCTACCAATTTGAATCATCGGTATTTAATTGAAGTCTGCAAATATCTGAAAATATTAGCACTAATTTTTGAGATTATCGCGTTCTCCCAAACAGAAACTTTGTTTAATGCTCTCTAGTGAAACTTCAAGTTTGTTTCAAAAAAATTATGACATTTACTAAATATATTTACATATCTATTGAGAATTAACTGACTTCCAAGTCACCAAAATCGTTACGTCCAAAAGTGGTTTTCTTTTGTTACCTATACAGCATTCCTTTTTGTGAGTATCTTATATGAGAGTTTTGCTGACATAAGAATTTACACTTCGTATCAAAATGTATAAAAAATGTGAAGTCACAAATAAATAATGCAATAAGAAACTCGTAATTAGAAGTGAAAATAGGGACTTCAGTTGGTCTTCAAGTTATAAACTTGGCGTCGAATTAATTTGAATACAATTTGCAAGTTACATACATCAACAGCGCCGGCGTAATTCCGTCATAGATTCAGAGGAAATTATTGAGCTCTTTCTTGACAATTCACTGAAAAGTCAGGAGATAATAGTTAAATGAGGAACGATTTATTAAGAGTTGTATTTTTTATTTCTTTTTAGTTATTTTTTATTTTTATTTTTATTGTGTAACGAAATTTGATGGACGTTGAAGCGGTCTATGTGGAGGAGGCAGATTAAAAACGCGAGTAACGTTTACAGGAATTTGATATTAAAAACGTATCCTTCATTGTCGTGTTTTAAATCTCTGTATAGCAACTATAGGTTAGGTTAGGTTAGGTTAGTACATTCGATTTCGAAGGTAACCACTGGAAATAGCATAGAAACATCCTTACAAATGTTTGACTTGATCGCAATCGAGTATTGGTACGAAGTTTGAGATTGATTTGAAAAACTGCATTGAAAATACTCACCGCCCGTAAGAAATAACTGCAATTTTTTAGCTCATAGTCAGACGTACTGTTAGAAATTATGTGACAACATTACACATTGGTAATGATAATTATCTTGCGAGTAACTCATAGTTATACCACTGTCAGGCTTTGATCTCCTCTCAAGTTGAGAGAGGCTAATACCATAGTCCGCCACATGCTGGGCAAGTCTTAATAAGCAGACTTCACACACCGTTGGGAACATTATGAAGAATTCTCAGGTATATAAATTTCCTCACAATATTTTCTTCCACCTCACCAAGTGATAATTTATTATAAGCACATAAATCGATTGTTAATTGCTTTCAACACTAGCTGTGCCCTGCGTTTTTATCCGTGTATAACTTAAAGAAGTCACTTGGAGCAAACTTACAGCATTTCAGTATATAAAACATTTTTAGTTTTATCCGTGTCTAATTTAAAGAAATCACTAAGAGCAAACTTATAGTATTTAAGTATATACAAACATTTTAGTTTTATATACATACTAACGTATGTATTAGTTTTAATTTACAATTTTCTGTTAGAAAAACAGCCTATCTCTGGTCTCTAAAAAAGGACTCTCTCCCTGTGCTTTATTTATAGCGACTGCAAATGATACCGCTTTTTCTTCCGACTTACTTTACAATTATCAATATTAAAAGCTAACCGAGAACTTTAGCGCAATACTAACCCTTATAGCCTTCCTTATGAATTATGCTATCATATACAAAAATTTTTTTTAATTCGATTGATAGTTCTAGAGATTAGTACGTATCTGCGTCAAAACAAACAAACAAACAAGCACATATACCTTTCAACTTTAATATATTAATATAGATATAAGTATATTTGAACACGTAATAACTAAACGCGCTATAAGTGAATTCTGGATGTCGCCGTTGAGGTTTTTGTAATATTTGTAAGACTTATGACTTTTGAATCAATGTAAGAAAAAGTACCTGTGACAAACGAGCGGTAATATATTCGGTACACATTCCTCCCTAGGGATCCATTACCTGAAGATCAAATTCTGTTCGCGTGCCACGGAACAATGCTAATAAAAAACCATACTACAAATATAATTTATTATATGTAAGTATGAAAACGCATGCCTGTATTAAGATTTTCCATTTTTCGGTGTGAAATTAGATTTTAACTTTGGAAAATTGTCAAAAAACTAGCTTACCTTAAACACATTGTTTTTTACTATATTTAAATATGATTTTGTATATAAATATTCAATTAGTTAATAATTTAACTACGTCGCCTACTTATCAGTTTTTACATTCTATTGTATTCTAGTTATGAGCCAACATCTCGACTATAATAAATATATTATGTGAATATGACCATTGATCTTAATCAATAAAATCGTTCAGAACATAGACAATCGTGGCACGCATCGAAAATATTATTTGACAGAGTGTTATTAATTTTTTAAAGTTTAAGGATAACTTTGAGGTGATACTAGTCGAGGCCAAGACAATGACAATGCGGTGAAGTTGATAAATCTTTGTTATAAATGATCGAGGGGGATTATTCTTTTGTTATCTTTAATGATTCACAATTAGCTCTGACTAACTCACACCGCCGTCCTAGGTATTCATATCGTGCAGGTAGCATGGACATTCGTAAATGACAGCAAACACCTCTAACCTGAGAATAAACATTTGTTTGGTACACAAATGTCTGGTTCCGGTCGGGAACGGCAACTATCACTACCAACTGAAGTGAGATATAGGATGGTGGATTGTTATTACTTATGACTGCTTATTAATTATATGATATTACTCGGAAGTGTGATTGAGTTAAACAACTCAAGCTGATAGCAAAATTAACTAAACATTTCTCTGCTATCGAGTCTTTAATACTACTCGTAGTTTTTATCGTTAGGCAGTAGTCGATATGCCATATAAGAGGGCTTTGTTTGTTTAGCATAAAAACTTTCGAACTTTTGGTTTGTCAATAAGCCCCTCGATCGAATCACACTGAATTGTCTTCTACATTAAAATAAAGAACAGTGGCTTAAAATAGCTTGCATCAGCAATTAGTTGACGCCAAAAAAATTTACATATTAATAAACGTGTTAACTAAGTCAATATTTGTTCATGCCTGTATTCATATCAAAATCTTAACTATATCCAAGACAAATCCATTTTAATATGTTAATTATTATGGATTATTTTTCTGTAACTGTTATCATTTTTGGAAAGACGTTATAACATTATTGGAAAAATAAGCCCACCTTAGCCATTAAATAATTTATTTCCAAAGTGTGTCTATAACCTTTCGGAAAATTAACATTATTCGAATACATACATGTGAATTTGTACTCATAAGAAAGATAGAGTAATCTTAATAGAAAACGCGGAAAGCTTACTATAGCTCTTTATCAAGATCGTGCTTTTAAGATAATAATGGTTTTATATGTGTTCTCGTAAACAGCCGACAAATATATTTTATGTAACATACAGCTGTCTAGTTGGTTAGATTTTCCATCGGAGTATACATTGATATGTTAAATAAAATAAAAACACTCATACACTGTCACTCCCTCACTGCGATGCATTAAGTCGTGGTTGTCTAATTTGTGTACGTTCGTGCTACTCACAATGTCGAAAATCTTACATGTATAGGAAAACATATTGTTAGCTTAGAGCGTCTCCAAGGTACTGTCCGTAAAGTATTACAACTGTATGAACTTCCTACTAGGAATTCTATCAAATTTATAATCTTAAGGTCTTGTTTGATGATTCAGTAATAGAAGTAAAACTATGTTCTTAAATGTATTATGATACGTTTATGAATAAATGAATTGAAATTTGTTGTTTTATTACCTACGGTTCTAAAATTCTAGTTCCTTTGATCTACGGTGGTTTCAACACTCTTCTCTCATGATAAAAAGCCTTAATGAAATCGTAATAGACGCGAAAGTGACGTTCTTAAGTGTATCATGACACTTATGCGAATAAATGAATTTGATTTTTTTTATTATTTATTACGCATGGTCTAATTACGGATCAACGTTGGTTACAACACGGTAATGGCCGCCACTGGACACTCTGGCAACATTTCAGTTTTGTTAATGAGCCTAATTCATTACCCGATTTGATAAGGGTTCTTTGTTGGATCGGCAAAAGGATAAGTGGAAATAATTTCGGGCCTAGATTAATTAGGCTTTCACGAGTTACATGGAAGAGACATATTAAAAGTTTGATAAAACTGAGAGCTACATCAAGCACGGAAGTTTATTGGTAGTATGGATGAAATAAAGATAAAACAACTGTAGTAATTGCAATATTAGTATATAGATATAATAAAATTTTAACCGATCGCTTTATGTATATGAAGGATATATAGAAAAACTATTATTAGGGGCCTTTATTAACGCAATAGAACCTTAAACAATAGTTGTTAAAAATTTTGTCTGCTTCTCTGTGCCTTTGTGCATGTTAATCTCAGAAATGGCTTACCGATTTCATTATGGTTTTCGCTAATGAATTGCAGCAAGTTCCATTGCAATTTGTTCATAAATAAAAAAGGTTTAAATTAGTATATTTCTA
This sequence comes from Megathymus violae, assembly GCA_003671415.1. Taxonomy (NCBI): domain Eukaryota; kingdom Metazoa; phylum Arthropoda; class Insecta; order Lepidoptera; family Hesperiidae; genus Megathymus; species Megathymus violae. Next base: position 2,186,965 of record PDGT01000010.1, read on the forward strand.
AATCATTGAACGAGAAAAACACAGCCCTAATACAACGCAAATGCTATTTCTCAGCAAACGGCGTACATTGTCTAAAAATTACAGAATAAATGTATTGTAATCTTTTACAATAGGGTACTATACTATATACACTTATTCGATAGAGATAATACATTTTCTTGTGTTTACCGGTAGTTAAATAGTTAAATACTACCTGTATTTAACTGGTAAGTAGGTAAAGGGAGTAGTTGTCGAGCGGGGAGTCTTATGATGAACGGAGTCAGTTTTGTGACAGACATGGTACGGATTGGGTATGTGGACAGTCTTGTGACTGTTTAGTTGAGTTCCCAACGTCTCTTAATGTGGATACCATAAGGAACACTAGATATTACAAATACACAGTAAACGGCGACGAAAAGGACCCGTTGTTTCTGTATTTTACCAATTACGGATAGAATACAAGTGTTAAGTGCGTACAATGTGGAATGCGTGTTTTTTATTATAGCGTCTTTAGTATTTTCGTGTTTGCCTTTACTAATAACACGACTACAGAAAAAACACGACGAAACTCGAAGGCTCCAGTGACTAACGAAGTGTTAATATATAGTATTCACACGAGGAACTTGTAGCTCAGTTGCTGATGATCCCGCCTAATGAGAGGCCTCGGGTTCGATTCGCGACCGGGGCAGATTTGTCAGACGGTTTTATCTGTATGCTGGGAGTGAGTGGGTGTTTCTGTTGTCTTATTTATGTACATCCATGCCAGTCGGGACAAAGCTAACCCAAGTGTCGGGGTGTGAGTGCGAGAACGTTTGATTATTTATTTATATATATATACATGTATAAGTAAATCTTATATTTGGATTCACCTTAATTTTAACTTAAGCCTAAAATTTGTAATTTTTATGCTTAATATAGTTAACATAATTAATGATGATAAAACCAAAATATTATATGTAGTGAGTTTAATTACTGAGATTACAGAGTTACGGTGCTAATCTAAATAAACACAGCCTGGTAGACGTTTTTCGACCCTATAGCCCAGTTGGTATTGATCCTGCCTGCCGAGCGATGGATCCCGGCTTCGATTCCCGGCCGGGGCAGACTTTTATTTGACATACTTTATGATTGTTCTCGGGTCATGGGTGTTCGTGATGTCATATTTGTATAGTATGTTCATGTCACCCGCAACATGTTCACGCAGACATTTTACATAAATATGAATCATGTTTGTTCCAGGGATGTTATGGAGCTCCGTAACCTTAACCGAAACAAATAAAAATATACCCGAAATCGTAACCGAATCCGATAAAAAGTTTCGGATAATTTCGGATGGGGGCAAAATCTAAATAGAACACATAATGGCCAGTTTTCGCATACCGAGCCGACACACTAGCCAAATCGCTATATCTTTAGACTGTCTTTATTATTTAATTTTCAAGGCTAGTTTTTTTTCTATGATTATGACACCACATAATACCTAGAAATAAAGTCAAACCCTCTAAATATTTTATTTCTATTACTCAGTCGTAAATAATATAGTATCCGTAACCGAAATTATCCGAAACAATCGGTTGGTCCGAAATAATTTCATATCCACAACCGTAACCGAAACCGGTAAAATATTATTCAAATATCCGTATCCATATCCGGATAAGAAATTTCATATCCGTAACACCTCTAGTTTGTTAAAAAATAAAATATTATAATGATAAAACGATTGATATAAATGAATGATAATTTTAACAAAACAAATATAATGTGCCAATATGACCCCAATCTGTCAAGTCGTTTAGAGGATACACAATCGAAACGCCCTGACAGGGGCGGTTGTGTATACATAAGATTAACATAATTTCGCAATATTGTCTTTTTTATCGTTATTCTCCTTTCGCTTCGTTATATTCATTTGATCCTTGGACATAATCAAGTCATGTGTGCACAAAAATATGGAGCCAAAAGATTATTCCCTAAAAGTTACTATACTTAATCGTACAAACCTATTCATATGTAGAAACTATGTTTTTTTAAAATGCTTGTCTTAGTAATGTTACTATTCTGAAGTTATTCCTGTAGGTTGGATAGAAAAATATTTATTTTCAATAAAATCAAATAACCTACAATTTTAATTTTATCTATATCATTTTATCCATCCAACAGCCTTCAAATTCCACTGTTGGATATAGGTCTTACTCCATTCTGACCGATCCTGAGTCCTCTGAATGCAGCGGATACCGGATAAAAAGGTAAATACTTTCCATCCATAAAGACTGGGCCCGATGCAACAACTTACCCTTTGAATCATGGAGGCCTTGATGAAATTGTGCCAATAAAGTAAAAAAGAACTTGCTAGCTGAACCACATACGGTTTTACATGAGGAATTCGTATCTTCCGGAGCAACTTGAAACAAAAACTGGAGTTGTACTTGAAAAATCTACCGTTGATATGCTACGCTTTTAAAAACTTTCCTACAACAGAATAAAACTTGAAGGCACAAAACATAAAACAACGTTTAGCGGATCGTTCAAATGCGCTGCTTCAAGAATACTTGCATCTCGAAACGATTTGCACCTCTTTGAAACAAATTGGGCATAGAATGCTTTAAGTTAAAATATAAATCAGTATTGAAAAAGAGGCAAGAATCTGAACTAGAACATATACCAACTGGAAATGACTTAACAAGCAGTTGTTTAATAAAGTTTACAATCAGATGTATTTATAAAAAAAAAATACACAATTTGAACGGTGTATGACGTGTACTGTTAGAAAAATGCATGAAAGATGTATAACTTATAATTATTACAGTTACAAATGCAATGCAATTTATTCAATAAAAAAATAACGTGTTAAATTTAAGATTAAAATCATAATTGCAATTGTGAATTTAACACAGCACATTTTCCGATAAATCATTTGACAGAAATATGTAATATTATACAATTGTTCATAACTAATAATTAATACATTTATTATTCATGAAATCTTATAAATTTAACCATATAATCTCTATTTAAACTTAACAATCTTAAAAAAATGCGGTCACAATGCATGCGAGAGTTACTTAACATGCGGCTTCATCGCTTATCTCTTGGTTGGCAATGTTCCAGTGACGACCCTACTGTTGATTTACAAGACAGCGATAATTAGTTAACCTCTGGTTGCCTGTCCACTCGTTTGTCAGCCATTAATATAAAAACACATAATAAAGAGTTGCGCCTGTCCCCTGAACTTCAATGCGTACTGTAAAAATTTACTTCGCGGTATTAACTAGAGAATCTTTAGTTACAATAAAACTGTAATTTATACATTGTTATCGACAGATAGGTGCAAACATGTTTTATTGATTTTTTTTGTACACGTATAGTAATGCCACTGAACAGAGTTATATGGTGATGAATGGTTTGATAAGGGAAGTTATTACTGTAATATAACTCAATGATTGGTATACGTCATCAATCCTCTCTATTAACGATTAAACTGAGAGAAAGAAAATTTCATCGAAACATTAATTTCCAAATTAATTTCCACAATATGCACTTCAAATTTACTTTGTGGAATATGGAAATTATTTATGATTGAATGTCAGATCGTGCAGTTTCTCGTAATAATATCAAAAGGCAGGCTGCGTCATCACTGAGAAGCGAACACGACATAGGGTTATACTTATAAAGAAGAAAAACCCAAATAAGAACGGCAATGTTACGAATACAAATAAATTTAAATAAATTTAGAAGAATTATAATTTTGTATTTAACAGAAGACATAGAGGAAACAAAAAAGCAGAATTATAATTTTGACATGAGTTTTGAACTTATCGTATTACTACAATCGTGTCGTAATACAAGTAACAAAATAAAGGATTGTGTTTACACAACAAACTGATATCGTTATGACGTGTTTTCCGTTGTGGATCAACGTATAGGACTTACTTATATTTTATACACTAGAAGATATTATGCTTAATTATGATATATGCAATTTTTTTATATTTAACTTGGAACATGCACATAACATTGAAAAATTAAGATACCATTTTACATTTCCCAAGCGATACAGCATCTTTCATCAAACAACGGACGTTTAAAATTTGAACCCAAATTTACTCTAACATATTCGACACGTAACAACCGAATTCAAAATAAATGCTTACAATGAACTTTAGTAATGGTTTTAATTTAAAGGATACGGATTTATGTTATTGAGTTTCAGTTATCAATATTATTTCGTAAATAGTACGGGGCAATATATTCCCGCAAAATTTATTAGAGGCTAATTTAACAGCCTGCTTTAAAATATTAATTACTCTGTGCCTGATCTGTGTTAACGTGTAATCATGTAATAGGAAATTTTTAGGCTACTCAATTGTTTTAGACAAAGCTAAGCGGCTGCTCTATAACCATACCAATGAGGGCCGAGGCTTAATATGCATTCCGAAGAACGAAATGATGCATAACATTTTGATAATAACGGTCACACATCCAACTCTCGAACGTCGTGTTGCTTAACTGATAAAGGCGTTTAATTATAGTTTTTATTAATTATTCGCTACTACTACATAAGCAAGGTATAATAAAAAGTTTTAGTCTATAAAAGAAAAAACTTATTCAACTTATGACAATCATGCTTACTTCATTTTCTACTACGATACACATTGCATAGATTTTTACGTGAATAAAAAATTTCAAAGACTACTTTGAGTGCGGTTGTTTATTGAAGGAAATCCTATGTCGTAGCTGGTATCAGGTTCTGATGTTACGTAATTCGAACTATGCGTATTGTACCGGCACCGGAGATGCAATGCTAAAAAGGTTTTATGGCAGAAAGGAAACTGCATATCTGAGAGTTTAAAAGATCTCAAAAGGTTTAAGGTGTATCTGCACTTGGAGAAAAGTGATCTGAACTTTGATCTGAGACATCTTTAGTGAATTTGGTATGCTCAGCATTTCGGAAACACAAATACGAGCATATGTACATATATTATACACGAGTATAATAGTCTATCCATCATACTTTATATTCCCGAATTTAATGGTCGGAAAAATTTCTAACTTGGGTGTACGTATAAAGTTTGGTGACAAACGAATATTGATTGCAGAGTTTAGAAGGACTTTCTTTTAATTAAAAAAAAATAAGTAAAATATGATAAGTTCAGCATGTAATATAAGTCATAATGTAATGTAATATTGAAAGTGCTCTTTTTGGGGAACAGAAAATTTACAAATGCATGGTAATTATTTGATAGAAAGGAAAAGTTTCAGTAGAAAATGTCTGGTACATTTGGATATATTACGAGTAAATCGACAGAATTTATCGCACGTCATCCTGATTTGAGTTTGACCAGTATTATTGGTATTAAGAGAAATATCTAATCAATACGCCTCAGAAATGCCAGACTCAGAAACCACATGAGATATAAATTCGGGTAAATGACGGCTATAAAACAACATTACAAATAGGCTTTATACGATTCTTATCTTGGCAAAGACGTATGAAAGGGATAAATCCTTCATTTTACTTCGGAATTGAAGCTCGATAATCTCATGCCATCTGGCTCACGCAATACTCGTATCGGAGAGTTTTTCGAGTATGGTTATTTTATCTTAAAGGTATTTTATGTAATATAATGCAAGATTTATTACAGGCATTTGCGTTGCGACGTGCAGCATGATCCATAAAGTTCAATGTAATAAGCGTATTCTGCCGTGCCTACAATCTCCCTTTTTGTTGTGCTCTTCATAATTTGGCTGTGATTGTTATTGTGTTATTTGTATAACGAAATAAAAAGATCGAGAGAGAGAAAAGAGCCAATTAACGAAATTGAATGACTCTACAAACAGAATGACTTTAAAAAAGCAAAACTATTTGTTTTTATTTATTTATGTCAATAGTTACCAAACGAGCAGACGCGCCACCATATAATAAGTGGCCATTACTGTCTATGTACACCTGTATAAGTAATGTACATATCATCGACTTATTGACGACCTAGAAGGTATCAGACAGTCCGCTTCTTACTGGCACTTCTTAATTGCTGAAGACGTGCTGAAGAATTTCTATCGCATTTTCTTCTTCCCGATGCACCTGTTCTAAACGGTAGTAAAAGTAAAAAATTTCATGCATAAGGGTATTTATAAAATACCTATATTATGAGATGATTATGAATTTAAATTTACAACTGAAACAATTTGAAATATTAAACGAAAGGGGAAGGAGAAGAAGGGTAGTTAACCAGGCCAATAATGAACTTGGCAGGTGTACTGTTGGGATTAAAGACGGTAGTAAAGAGCCCAGCGATCATCAATAAAGGGGACTTGGTGCCGTATCCTGGTCTGATGTTAATAAAATGATTCTTTTTTGGATCAATGATAACGAAAATGAGAGACATGTTCCAAACAGTAAGTAGGTAAAATTTTAACCCACCCACTTATTAAAAAATTCATGAACATAACATTAATGAAAAATGAATCATTCACGAAAAATTGTCTTTACTTTACTCTACTCATAACGCACCCATTTCCCGCTTAATTACTATAAAACGGTAATATAATCTAAGCAATTTGCTGTTATTGTGTACAGAATCATTTTTACTTTGAATCTGAAACACTATCCCTGAATACATTATAGAATGTAAATATTAGGCGTAATAATTGCTTTTTGGTAACCCTTATGAGGTTCGTAATGAGAAATATTAACTTCCACTGTTAATATTGTATTAAATGCAGTGCAATAATTTAATTTATTGAGAGCAGTATTGTAGCTCAATGGTTTGAAGACGGTAGACCTACACCTGCCCGGGAAACGCAAGTTCGTACCCTGCACGTACGAATTAATTATTACTTGATTCGGTGCAGGAAAACTTTGCAAAGAAATCTGAGAGTTCTCCATAATAATCAAAAGTATGTCGAGTCTGCCAACCCACACTTAACCTGCGTGGCAGGCTATGTCCTTAACCCTTCTCATGTGAGTCGAGACCTGAGTACAGAAGTGGAACAGTATGAGCTGTAATGATAATGATGACGTATGATTCAACAATATTTTTCGATACCATTCGTATTGATGATATTGGGCGATTCCGTTATTTGTAGGAATTATTAAAATAATATAAAAATTATTAAAAAATGTTGCATTTTATTCTTCTGTGAACATATGATAAAAGTAAATCTCTTAGTGACCTTGCGACTCCATAATTTATGAAAGTTACATAAATATTAACATTAAAATTTTACAATTATTAGATTTTTTGACTAATTGGTAAAAGTAATGGCTTTTAATATAAATAAACAGTTTTATTAACAAATTAGAAGATAATTTATAATATCCAAAGATATATTCGCAGCAATCTCCCTTTGTGTTAACAGGCTCAAAAAGTATTTGATGAATACTTATGAAATATTAATGGGATTGTACTGAGTGCCACTTAGTCTACGGGCAAATATTTATACTTTAAAGGATTTGAAACAAATATTTTGAGATTTTAAAGTTGAATATTAACTTTGATATTATTGGTAGGACTGCTCTCTTAAATTGTGGTATTTATATACTTGTAACGGAAACATCACTCGATTTGTCGACGACTACGGATCGAATCTCCTCAGTTATAAAGATACAGAGGTACTTAACCATAGAGCCTTAGTATATATCAGAAAATGAGGGTCAATTATAATTTTTACTTCTCTGGCCATCAGATGTCGTTCAAAAATAGTTCCATCAGAACAGCTTTCAAATATACCATTTTATCAAATAGCAAATTAATACCAAAGTTCGAAGATATTTTAATTTAAATGTCTTTCAAATTGGCGTGGTTCAATATTAAAAAAGATTATTTAATTAATTCCTGATTAATGAGGCGCCTTTCGTTAATGTTTATGTTAACCAAACAAACCTTGCTCGTTAAAATGAAACAATACTTAAAATAAAAAAATAACTTTGCAATAACGTATCATTTTTTAGCTTAAATTTTAGTACCCTTTTAACAAAGTTTATGAAATTTGATCTGTTTGATTTAATTTTCGTGTTATTATACTACTATTAATTCTACTGTAAGATTATGTTTTAGGGCAAGCTAAAGTTTATAAGAGACCTAATCTATCTTTTCGTATTACACAAACTTCTTTCTCCGACACGAAGTGTTAAGTGAATAGGTCCCGGTAGGGTGAAAGAAAGGAGCCTCCCCGTAGATGTACCACAATTCCTGTACATCGGGCGCACCCTGGAAACAGTTTATCGACACGCTAAGAAGAATAGGTCCCGGTATACCTACTGTAAGTAGATAAGGTATTTTACAACGAAAGTTTTGCCAAGTTCTTAACGTGATATATCAATCTGAAGGACCTTTTTAAAGACTCCAATAATATTTCGTAATTTGAAATTGTGGAGCTTGAAAGAGAAAATCACTTTACCTTCAAAATAATAAGTCTAAATTTTAAAGAAATATCCAGAACGACATCATTCGAACTACATGTTAGGGTAAATTTTAGACAAAAGACACCCACATACCTGCTAGCAAGTGATTATTAGTTTCAAACAACAATAAAAATACTGAAAAACCAAAGCTACTGGAAACATACTACACTGGTGGTACTACACTGAACAACAGAAGCAACAATCTACTGGAAGAAATTTCTGATTAGGAATAAGTAGTGGCCTTGTACTAACTATTCATATATGTTTTGTTTCCTGAATTTTTTATTGTGTGTACAAAAGAAATAAAAATATATATAAAAAAAAAGCTTATTACATTAACTGATGATAAATTAGAATGAAAAAGCTTGATAAACCTGTTCCATCATTGCGAGAAGATTAATAAGCGAGGACAAGACGCGGTTCATTGTCTTGCGACCACCTCTAACGAAAACATACTTCGTTAGGCAGGTAATTAATTAAGAGTAAGAGTGAATTATGTTGTGTTGATGCTGTGGGGCTCTTATAGACTTATGAGTCTATTTAAGGTTCCCTTATATCATGAAAACCCTTACAAGTGCATTGACACCCATAGACAAGGGTATTTTTTAATCTACAGACAAAAAGTGGAAATGTGTTATAAATATAAGAATTGGTGATATATGAAGTACATATGTTACATTAGTTTAAATACACAATGTTATTTAATAGTTCATACGCAAACCTACATATTTTATCTACTATATATGTTTACGCCGTGATATATTCGTGGGTAAAAAAGGTGTATTCATATTTTTATTCATTTAAAAATACATAGTTTAATGAGATATTCAAGAAAATGCACGAAATTTGATCGAACTCCAATATCATCATAAATCATCCCGAACATCTTATGTCATCTAAAGATTACGCAGAATAAGTCTACAGGCAAATATATAAGAAAAGTCGATATCCTAAAATTTCAGCAGTAATTATTCGTAGATACATTAACGGCACTGAACTATATTCAACGCGATTAGGACTTGAATAATTTTATTATAATACAGCAAGAAATAAAGTAATACCAATTGTGGTTTATGCTAAAAGGACAGCATCGCTTTGCTTTGACAGACAGAATCCAGTTTACGTATAATATCAATATCACTGGACTTTAAGATTAACCCCTTGTAAATAAAAGGTTTTGCTTTATACACTGAAGGATAAATATATAAAAAATGCAATCCAACAGTTCATCAGGATTAAAAGGTTATCCTGTAAAGGTTGACTTGAGGTTCAATAAATAAGAACCTATTTGGTTGTTAGGGTCTGTTTTCACCTATTATTACAGCTTGCCAATAAGCTACCGGAAATTATTAAAAATGTGCACCCATTAGAAGCATTCAAGATTTAATTGGCTGAACATATTTTGTCAGATTTGGAGGAGTACTTATTATTATATATATATATATATATATATATATATAATTACCTTGTTTTAGTTATTCTTCACAAGTGAGTAACGTACCTATGTATTTTTTTAGAATAGATATTCTTTAAACAGAAATATTATTTTCTTAATTTAATATTTTTAATGCTTGTTCTTCAAGCACCTTTTGTGCCAATAACTTAAGGTAAAAATATTTTTAACAACAGCTATTTTTCGTGGAATCCTGACAGAAATCTTCATGCAATATGTAGTTTGATTATACTTCGCAAGGTAATAAGGCTCGTCAGACGGAATTGGTACTATTGTTCATCAAGCTAATAACGCCATACAACAAACTGTTACGACATTAATAATCTTTATCAAACGTCATAAATTCCCTGCCATTTAGCAATCCATAAATTTCCTTCGTGTCTTTACATACAAATAAATGAATCAATTTTTCAAAAAGTGTTGAGATATCTACAATTGTTCCTGCTATTAGACTGAGGAGACAGCTTAATGGTTTGAACAAGGGTTATGGTTTGAACAATGGTTTGAACAGCTTAATGGTTTGAACCATATTCGAATTTTTCATGCACCGCTAGATTTTTAAAGCTTTATAATTATAAAAAAAATCATTATAAATTTCTTCGGTGAACAAAAATATCGAGAGAAACCCTGTATGCTTGAGAAATCTCTATGACGATGTGAGAAGTCTACCAATTCGCACATCGTCAGCTTGGTAAAGATATTGCAATAAAGAAAAATTAACTTTTTCAATTACTTTTTCAATTACAAGAAATGGTAAAGATATTGCAATAAAGAAAAATTAACTTTTTCAATTACATTTTTGCCTTATCGGTTAGTTTAAGACTCCGTGCAACTTTTACTAGGAGAAAGAAGAANGAATAGTTGTAGAATTAATTTGATTCTGAAGAAATGAAGATTAAAGTATAAACCTGTCTATAGAAATATGTGCCAATTACTTACAAATCTTCTTCGTTGATTTATTTGCCTGTAAACAAAAGAAGCCTTATTATAATTTTTTTGACTGAATAAGTGTAATTTGATTTTTTTTGACATTAGATCTCAATTTAACTTTCAATCAGTAACACCAGCGAGGTGGCAGATTTTTCCTATTGGAAGTCACTGGACTGTACGTACTCGTAAATTAATCCTGGTGAGATGCATGCATGGTTGTAGGGTATTTTAATTGGATAGCTATAACCATCAAGTGTCCTTTAGGTGTTTCGGTTGCAGTGTCAGAGACCCAATTATAGGCGTAGCTACTGCTTTCTTCTCCTATGAGGTAATGCCATCAGTTTTACCGATTTCTGATAATTATTAATATAAAAAACTTCAGTCAAATCCAAGTTATTTAAAGCGAAGGTGTTTATACTTTGAAAGTATCATGAATCTCATACAGCGAAGCTAAAATATCTCCAACCATGTTAAACTCTTTTTTCCATTAAAACCGAAATAAAAAAATTCCATGGTCATATATATATATATATATATATACGCTAAAATTAATTAATTAAAAAAACAAAAAAGGTTTTGGAAAACATGGAGTAGTATAAAACAAAAAATATAGGAATATTTGCAATATAAAAAAAAATTACACTAAGAATAATACTAAGAATTTTAAATAAATAGGTACTAGAAATTAAATATTTCGTCAAGTGCGTCTGATCGAGGCAGGGTTCCCAGAATACTGGCAGCATTTCCTCGCTGTACAGCGAGACTTATTCGTTGAGCCAGGAAGCTGCCGGCTCTGGAGTCTCCAGTTGCCTCGATGAAACGCGCCGACAATTCTTTCAAAAATAATTTGGCCTCGGGGCCCCAAAGACCTAACGTCTCGACTGCTACCGGCACGAAAATATATTTGTTTACGATTTCTTTGTTCTTTCTTTTGGCCATATATTGTGTGTACATGTGTGTTATGGCCATATATTTGATATCAAATGTTTCCTGTTTCATACTTTTACCTAGTATCCGTATAAGTACTTAGTAGATTTATATATTACTTATAAAAGACTTACCTGTTAGGTAGAGATCACAACAAGTCGCAGCGCCTTTCATCCTGTAAATGATAATGTACATGATATCTTAAATAACTAATTCTGTTATGTAACACTTATCGCTTTCCCCGATGGTACCTTCGACGTCTGTTCTATCAGACTGTTAGGAAAATATAATGATAAGAATAATTTCTTCACTAAGTTATTTAATAAATAATCACATTCCGCGTAGTGTCCCAAGAATTTTGAATTTGAATAGAAAAGCTATTGTGGATGCAAATTGTTGTGTAAGAGCCATTGAATTGAACATTAATGGTCTCGCGAACGCAGGGGCGTGCGCTTCTTGTAGGCAAAATGCAGTGCTTTACTTGCCATTCACAGATATTTTAATTTGAATATCGAAAGCCGCGACTCCAGTGGCAGGCTACGGAAGCTCGGCAGTTGTCGGGAGTAATCGGAAATGTTCGTTGCCTATAATCCGAGTAAAAATAATAGACCGAAATCACATTATGCATATTTGTTTAGTAAGGTTTTATTTGTTTATAAATAGCAGAAATGTTTTGTGTTTCGCGGGGGCCATTTTGCTTTTTTCATGTTATAAGCATTGTTTACTATTTTGTTTGTGCCAGTATATTTATAGTTTTCTTAAAAGATTTTTCATTTTAACATTTGAAAGTGTGTACATTTAACAGTTTATTACTGAGTTTCTATAATAACTGTAGTGATTTGCTTTGACTAGTGCTTTTGTTGATTTTTTTAAAATGTTATTTGATTGTGAGGTTTGTGTTGAAAATATGGATAAGATATTTGAGGTGGCCGAAATCTTGCGTTTATTTACATCGGGATATAGTAATCTCAAGTGACCGGAACCTTGAATATGTGAAAATTGAAGCTGACTAGGTGTGTAGTTATAATATTTTACCTTATTATTTTACTTATTACAATTCCTTCCGCCGCGACGATCGATCGCTGTTTTGTCTGCGTTGCCGTAGAAGATGTACATGAATAGTACATCTAAGACTTGTTCTGTTGCCATGGTTTCCGACTTAGAGATCCGTCGCGTGGCTGTGGCTATGCTAAAAATCTATAAAAGAAAAAGTTTTTGTGACCGAGTACTCCGCCGCATACCCAGTGTCATAATCCTGTGCACGCCGCTGCGTGGACGTAAAACATAAATATAACTTACTATAAAACACGAGTTATCTAAAGCCACTTATACTATGAAGCAGACTTTAAAAATAAACTACCACTTTCAATATAATTTTGTCTTATACATACTATTATAGCTGTACCCTCTGAGTATATAGAGCGATATTGATTTTAAGTATTTATTTACTGTTAATTACACAAAATTACATTTATAAACGCTGCTATTCTCGTTATTGCTGTATATTAAATGTGCATAGAACTATTTTTAGTATTTTATATCCATTGTGTGTGCAACACTGCTCGAACGATATTCTCTTTTTAGTCGTATCTTCATTACTGAAGGTCGTGCCTGCTCTGATTGTTTCCAATGAGACCGATCCTCGGCATGTCGGATACATTCGGTGATCGGGATTTCAGTCATCTTCCTTATCTGATCAGACCATCTTGGCGACCTCCCATGTGGTCTTTTACCTTCTATTTTGCCAGTGACGATAAGTTTTTCGAGGCAATCCTCCTCACGGCGAGCTATATGGCCAAAGTAGGAAAGTATTCTCCGTAGGTAGATGATCGACAGTCTTGTTTGCTTTTTAATTCTGTTAAGATAGACTTGTTTGTCCGCTTAGCTGTCCACGGAATTCGGAGCATCCTACACTGACACCACATTTCGAAGGCATCGATTTTTCGCTTTTTCCTTGCCCGAAGTGTCCAAGTCTCGGCGCCATAAGGGAATATTGAGAAGACCAGTATTCTGTCAAGTCGCACTTTGGTAGACCTGGATATGTTCCGATCCCGCCAGACTTTGGTTAAATTGTCATTGCGCTTTTCGACATCTGGATTCTTTTCAATACTTCCAATTCACATCCTCATTGGTCACTTATCATTGATCCCAGATAAACAAAATGGTTGACTATCTAGTAAGCTTGAAGACTAGCTCGGTGTGTTAGCTTGTTGCCCCTATCGATTATCATTAACTTCGTTTTGGACTTGTTGATAGTAAGACTTCAGGCTTTCACGCTCGACTCTTTGTATAAGTTCAATAATTTCGTTCTTTGTAGATGCAAACAAGGTAGTGTCATCAGCGTAACGCAGTTTGTTGATTTTTTGGCCTCCGATTCCCCCGGTCTAAGTCTCTAGCGCGCCTCATTATATATTCCCCATAGATGTTGAAGAGAATCGGTGAAAGGATGCAACCTTGGCGAACTCCTTTTTGCCGTTTGAATGGCTCGGCTAACGTGTTGTTAATGCGTACTACTGTGTCTCTGTCCTTATATAGGTTTTGTATGAGAGCTATGATGTGGTGCGGTACTCCCATATCTATTAAGACCATCCACATACACATCACTTTACACAGTCAAATGATTTTGAGTAGTCTACAAAGCACATTATCATTGGAACTCGGAATTCCCGGTTTTTCTTAATCAATTGCCTAATGTTAAGAATTTGTTCCCTTGTTCCACGGCCCTTGACAAATCCGGCTTGTTCTTTAGGAATTTGCCATTGTAGATAGCTCTTAAGACGTTCGTGTATTACGTGAAGGATAATCTTGCTGGCGTGAGATATTAACGGCACGGTGCGGTAGTTCTCGCATTTCTTGGTAGAACCTTTGCAGCGGTACAACAATAGAATCCTTCCCATCATTTGGCCACTTTCTTTCTTGCCACACCCGATTACAAATATTGTGTAGCACCATTGTTCCCTCGCTTCCAAGGTCTTTCAGTTCTTCTGCGAGGATACAATCTGTTTGAGCTTTTTAATTGCACTTTGCATCTCCGATAGAAGTATATCAGGTTCCGCCTCTGCACAAGAATTCTCATAAGGAATTGTAGCCGCGTAACATCCGAATAGAGACTGTGGCCATACCATCGCCATCGTTAAATAACGCCATTAATCTCAGTTATGAGTTTTTCGTGCTTATCTTCAACAGCCCAGGTTTTAGGTTTAAAGTCTCTCGTAAGAATTTTGATTTTTTGGAAAGATTTCCAGTATGCAGACGTTGAGCACTGTTTTTAATCTCCTGGCACACATTATTGAAATAGTTATTTTTATCCCTTCGAGACAGATATTGAATTTTGGTGGACAGGTGAGAATACTCATCATTATTTTTATTTCCTGTAAGATATTTCCGCTTTTCGATCTCTGTCCAAGTCTCAATAGATAGCCATGAGTTTCGCTGGAGATGTGCAAAATCTTTGAAACTTTTCCAGTCCGCGTTTACATCTCCGCATATAGATATTTGGAAGATTGCTCCTTTACGGACAAAGGTTTTGATATGCTATTTTGATATGCAAATGTCTACGGCAAGATTTTAATTTGATACGTATTTTTGCCATCAACAGTTGGTGATCACTGCTACAATCGGCTCTAGGTAATGTTTTTACATTTAACATAGATGTTTTCCATCTCTTTGGCATCAAAATGTAATCAATTTGATTTTTAACTCTATTTCCTGGAGAGATCTATATCTGGCGTGATGTTGAAAACAGGTATTCATGATAGCGAGTGAGTTTTCTGCACAGAATTGTATAAGTCGTTCGCCTCTCTGATTCCTCGTGCCTAATTCAAACTTTCCTATGACGTCCCTTATGTGGTCGTCATTTTTAGTGGGCCCAACTTTTGCGATAAAATCTCCTATTAAGATCGTAATTTCTCTCTTCGGAATTTCACGAAGTGTATCATCCAGAGTGTTGTTAAAGCTGGTGATATATTCTTCTGACGATGCTGATGTTGGTGCATATACTTGGACAATATTTAGTAAGCATGGTTTTGGATTCAGTTTCAGTGTGATAAAGCGGTCAAAGACTGCTTTGTGTCCTATCACTGTTTTCTGTATATGCGAAGAAATCGATATCGCAACACCATTCTTCCTTTCGTTTTGAGGGCCAGATAAGTATATAGTATTAGCTCTAGTTGTCTTGAAGAAACCTGACCTACGCATATGAGTTTCACAAAGGACGAGAATGGCTAAGATGTGTTCATCATTTTCCTTGTCGATTATGTCCTTTTTTCCATCTTCCAACAAACCCCCTCAT
The DNA here is from genome assembly GCA_003671415.1 of Megathymus violae. Taxonomy (NCBI): domain Eukaryota; kingdom Metazoa; phylum Arthropoda; class Insecta; order Lepidoptera; family Hesperiidae; genus Megathymus; species Megathymus violae. The sequence goes on from PDGT01000010.1 coordinate 2,202,949, forward strand.
ATTGAAAATCAAATTTGAAGTTTAACGCGAGAGTACAAATAATAGTGGTATTGAAATTAATAGTTGTCATATTTAATTATTTTATGGTGTGTTGAATAAACAGTTTAAATTGATGGAACTTTTATTGAATGCGCTTGGTAAATTGAATCGCGTCATAGGGGCTTTATCAAGATGGGATTGAGATCAACAGATCAACGGAATTAATAGAAAGTATTCAATACGTTCAATTCGTTAAAAAATCTCAATCAATACTTTAAATTGTTATTTTTTTCTCTCAACGGAATGAAAATTGTTTAAGAACACACTTTTATGTAATTAGCTGGCAACGAAATAAGAAAGTGACAATATGGGCGTATAAGCTGTATATAAAGAGGTCATATCATTAAGAAACAATTTCCTCTAGACAACCTTAAAGTGCGGTCTTAAAAATAAAGTAGGTAAGAAATAAAATGCACGAAATGTGTAAATACATTTAAGTATATTAGATACATACACAATTTACATTACTACTGTATATCTGTACTTATTTTGAATAATATATTACTTATTACTATGAATATGTCGCATAGGGACATCTGTGCTACCATCTGGTCAGACATTTCCGTTGTTAATTCGAGCAGAGTAAGGTTTCAACAAGAATTCACTGGCAAATATAATTACAAACGAAACGTGTACTCGCAGAGGACTTAGTCTCCGGCACGGTTAAATACAGGTGTGGCCTGCCATAGCCCCTTTCCCGTAGCTAGGTTCCATTGTAGACCGAGTTGACTCAACTATAGGGTGCTGCCATCATTGGAACTATGAGTCATGTTCCATTTAGTAACTTTCTATATTCATGACAAACTCCGACAAATATATGATATTTGCATAGCGAATACTTTTCAGAACTCCATTCTAAAGATGAAAGGCAGTAGCATGAACCATGGTATTGCCAAAACATACTAATTGTATGAATATGACTGTGTCAATCAAGTTATTCAAAAGTTACAAAATCAGTGCAGACATGATACAGCCGTATCAATGATTATACAGGTTCCACTAAGCGCATTTTTACGATACATATCCACTTTCCTCGATTGTAATGGTAAAATACATTAATAGTTCGAAAGAATTCTGACATGTTTAGGGTATGATATTTACATAATATATGGCGATGTTTTCCCTACAAATCATAAATTCTTAGGGTAAAATGGCCATATTCAATATAAATAATTTTTCAGTGAGCTTCCGATATGCTTTTTCCTGCTTTTTTCATATATTGGCAAGATGCCAAAAGCCATTTTGAGGCAACGGTAGTGAATAATACTGAGTAGTCATACTATGTTAATATTAATGCCCGCTCTGTAACTAGAAGGTGGTGACCCTGCCTTCCAAATAGAGGGTTTGAATCCCGGCTGGGGCAACCATTTACTTAAGTAAAATGTTTACTTCTAGCTCTTGGTGGCGCGGGATTTCTCATTTGCATATATTCAATTGCGGGGATTAGAGTTTATGGACGTTTACTTGCTTTTATGATCAGTTTTGAAACGGAACACTCGTGGGATCGCTGTTTCTGTCTATCACACTCATGCTTTTCTCAATCTATTGAGCGGATAATGTCAAAATTCAATTCTATATATGCATATATAATCATCATAATATACCAAATTTTATGCTATCAATAATTTTGAGTTATAAAATTTGGAATATAGATATTTATATGAATTAATTGCATTTATAATTTAAAACTGCATTAATTGAAATATAGTCACGGATCGTTCTGATCTACAGTTTACACGAAAACTGTATCAAATTTTCGTGGTTAATCGTTTTTTTTACAGTACAAATTCATAATTCGACAATACCTACTTTTTATTATGTTACGTTTTTATAATTAGAGATGCATCTGAACTAATAAAAATCATCTTATCTAATCAATATGAATGATTCATGATAAGCTCTATCAGTATAATAATAATCTTTTTTGATATGTACACATGTCTTGAAGAAGATATTACTAAAACAACTTCGTTACAATGGTAACAATATGAATAATTCAATGTCGACGTATATTAAGGTAAATCATTCTATGGCAGATGTAGGTAATTTCGTACTTTGTAGAAGGTAAAACAGTGATTACTTTTCGGTTAAAAGCTGTTCAGGTAAAACCCTGCCTGATATAGAAGACAAGGGCGTCGCAAAATGTCAAAGGAATAAGACAATTTCGTACATCAATGTCGTGTAAGGTTGACAAGATAAATCTTCTCACTTGAATCAGTCAACAATTCTCGCATGAGAACAACAGTTCTCGCATGAGGTCTATTACGTTGTGTACATAATACGATAAATTGAATAAATATGATAATATTTCTCAGGCTGACGGAATCGCTGCCCACACGTGTCTAAATTTATAAGAAGCCAGAGAAAATCCTTACATTACTCTCTAGCTAATAGGTATTATCCCCTGGGGTTTTTTACAAGCTGATACTTAGTATTCGAAACCACTTAGCAGCCGTTCTTCTTGACTCTGATGACTTGAATCAAATTTTTATTATTCTATGTTTTTACTGAGTGTTAATTTTCATGACGTACATAAATGAAAAGGCTTCGGAATCCATATTTTGTTTTTAAAATTTAAAAACCTTAATATTTGATATATAATTTTCTCAGTAATATTTAGACTAAAGTTTATTTCTCATCAAATTTTGAACATATTTTCAATTGTACAAAAAAGCACCTGTCAGCCATCCTCTAGAAGTAGTGTCTCATAGATTATAATTAAAATTTCAGTATCTTTTCACTGAGATAATAAATACCATTTATTTGTTATGTAAAAATTGCTACACTTCAGTTTTTTAATTTCAAATAACCTGAACATTGTTTAAAGATATGATATGATATAATTTACCTTTTCACAGATTTGTTGGATGATATATAAATTATAGCAGCCGGGGAACTGAATAGACGAGAAGTGAGACCTTGAGCCAAAACACTACCAAGCAAGCACCAGAGGTTATTCACTCATTCAATTATTACATTTTATGACAATGTTAGGAATTAAATCTACTTAATATAGTAAGTTCGAACTTCTAAGTCTATTTTAAAATTATGTGTGTGTGTTTAATTTAGACTAGCTCGGTGTATCCACTTCACTGATCCACCGCGGGTTGGCAGTTTTCATTATATTTGAAAAGGGTAATGGAGTATGTTACTGCTTATTTAAATTTTCACTTGCGTTAATATGCATAATACATCATTTGTATTACTGACACATTCAAACGTATACCTGACAAATTATTTGAAATAAGTAAAAGAAAATCTTATTACACAATTTTTTTTGTAATATAAATGATGAATAATGATTTTATTTTAATAAAGTTCTAAAAATATTAATATTATAATTATCACTGTAACTATTGATGGGATATTAATTTTACGTGTTAAGCAGTCATGAATTTCACATGCTACGAAATAATGGTCATTTATATTCGATAAAATACCTGATAAAGGTTGAGATTTATTCAATATAATGCTTCTGAAAGTTATGTATTTAGTTGTATTTATGTTATTATAGAAGCTTTTAATAACCTAAGCGAATGATTTTAAATTATTGTCATCACGGAATTTATACATTTTATTATGTAACGGGTACTCACAATACGTACGAACTTAGGCGAACTTTTGAGAATAGTTTTTTTATGCAGTGACCCAGATAGGTTTTAGAGCACAAAGAAATTCCAAACAGACACCTCTAAGCTTTTGCTGTTATGGAATATCGAAGATTCACACTGTAGTATATTACAATGCTTCTTTTCTTGCTAGTACTTGTTTCATATTTTCTTGTACGACATAATATGTAGTTGCTATATTTTATTTAGTATACGTCTAAAATCAACTCTTATATTAGAATACTAAATGAATTTAATAGTATCGTAGCGATATCTGTGGTGAACGACTAAACCAATTTTTTCTTGTTAAACTATACTATTAATAAAATTTAAATTGTTGTGAGAATATTGGTTTATGGCTGAAAAATTACTGTATTGTCATAAGTTTTAACACGATTGCAAAATTTTTTGACAATGTAGACGTAGATATAATTTAAAGTTTCCAGTACTACGTACATAAACTTTCTCTCTCTCTTTCACATATATTTTGAATTGGAATTATACATATATGTTAAAATCAGTTACAAACGCACTACTCGGCAATCGGACATTCTCCGAATAAATACCACTGAGCTATTTAATTAACAGAGATCAAAGTCCGAACGCCCACGCCTTTATTTGGCAAACGGAGCGCAATTGTAAGCAAGTGCGCACAGATGGTCTTTGGTTAATGAATCGAAATACCATTGGGCCGGTCGATTCCAATTGGCAACTTTGAGACTGATGGACTAGTTTCGACCGTTTTCCGTTTTAAGTTGATTATAGTGAAATATCAAGGCTCCAAAAAATAGTGTACGTCTTCAAAGATATCAAATAATCAAAATCTGATAGGACGCCAGCTAACGACATATTTTTATTTTAAAATGATTTTGAAATGAAAGAAGAAAACTAAATCTATGAGCCAAAGGAAGGTCAACAAAGGAAGGGATTACTACTCGTAACAAGGTCTTGGTTTAATAAAATACTTTTAAAATAATATTGTTTTAGGAATATTTTAACGCAAATCAATATTTCTTATGTCGCCAATTTAACGAGCAATTACGTTAGACTATGTTACCTCGCATTGTATAACATAATTGCTCCATCGAAGCCTGGCTGTCTTGTTAAACAAGGCCACGTCCGTTTGAATAGCGTATGGGCAGTGTTAGAAGTACTACGAATGAGAATGAACAGAACTGCCACTTGAAGTTCGTTGCAGTGACCATTGTTTTAGGAATCACTTTTCTAGCTCTATCGATTAGACACAAACTAATTTGATATAATAGTTACTCGGATAGGCTGTAAGTAAAATTATGATTTAATAGAATGTCCATATTAACTTTTATATACTATTTCCACGGAAACGGATCCATTTCCCGGGATGGGAAGTATCCGAGATAAGAAATTCGAGACTTACAGTAAAAGTTACAAACATATCAAGTATTACGCAAATCTGTTCAGTGGTTTCAGACCAAAAAATATTTATTGACTTTTTAAATCGATAACAAAGCCTCCCTACAGTAAAATATCCAACAAAATATTTCATGTACATAATCAACCCCTTTACGATTTTATATTAGTATATATTTATTATTGGATCAGTTTTACAACTCATAAACAGTTTAACAGTATTTTTATGACATTATTAATATTAAGTTAATTTAGTTTGCATATTATCAAGAGGTAAGTATTGAGTGTATTATAACATTTATCATAACACAAACTAGTATATGTGTATTTTGTGACAAAATTGTAATTCGAAGCGTTCAAAGGCTTGTTGAAATTGTAAGTGCTCAACCGAGTCAAATTTCTGTGGGTGGACTTAGTATTTGGACGGGTGATTGTTATTGGTAAAAATTCTTGCGCGCTTCGGTGCTTCACATGGTACTTCGAGCCGTCTGTCGCTTCCAATTGTTATGACGCCATTTTAACCCTTTCACTAATTTGCACCAGTGCAGTTTGGTAGTGTACTTACAGACCCGTGTCCTACAATAAGCCGGTCTTGTGCTGAAGCTATTGTGTACCTAATTAGCTGTTACTGAAACAAAATAAATAACATTTTATTATTCAACCTTTGTGTTCTATCCATTGTTAAGCGATGAGATTCAGTTTATTGTAATGATAATTTGCATTATGTCCACGATACTGTTTTAAATAGTCGTAGCAACAATTTTGTTAAGCGCAGTTGGGCCATTAATTCAGATCTCTATATACAGAGTTTATATGATAGATTGCTTTTGCGTAATGGTGTAGCGAACTCTTCCTTAATCGCCGATCTGGAGCCGATTTCAAGCGTTATGGGCCGGAAGGAAAAGACAAAGGTTTTCTGATAAATCTATGAAAAATATATAGGTGTATTTAAATTTTAATAGGTGTGCCAGATGAAAGCTTTTTCATCGTTTAAGGTAATTGTGATTAAACTGATTATGGCAGTGCCAGCATAATGGTTTGAATTGACAGCGGAACCCGACTTCGAAATTTATAATTTAATCGACTTTAATACTGCATGCACCTTTAATTTTATAAATTATGGAAGTATTAAAAAAATAATCTGCATTTACTTTTGTAAAGGAAAACACCACGAGAAAACCCGTATCTTAATAGTTCAAAGCAGAAAGTTAAATCTAAAAAGAGATTAAAGGTAAACATTATGAAGGGGGGCCAAAAAAAAAAAGGATTTTTTTTATCATCTTGAATAATCATCCTGATTTGGGAAAGATAAGATATATTATCTTCACTTTAGGGTTTAGAGAATTTGTAAAAGGATTTCTAAGAGTTAATTAACTTTAGTTGTAGACTTTACGTCAAAAGAGGGTTGTTTAGAAGACCACATTAATATTGAGTTTTTTTTGATCGTAATATTTTTACGCAATTTTTATAAGCTCCCGAACCCAGTGAATGACTTTTTCGGCCTTTTCCAATAATAATACGAGAACAATCTTATATTTTATTACTCAAATCCTTATTGTAATCACATAAAATAAAATTATTTTTCTCGTACACGTACAACTTGAGTTAAAAGCTTCCCCTTAAGGCTTTTTGGGGTGCTAGGACGGGTTCTATAAGAAAATCGCCATCAAGATTTTTTTTATCTAACCAATCGACAAACGAACAGATGAGCCACCTGATGGTAAAAAACCACTCTCCCCCCTAGACCTTAGTAACACCAAAGGTTTCGAATTTTTACGTTGGGAAATATTTTCCACGTTCGCTTCAACGTCAGAGGTCAGAGGTTCTCGATAGGATATGACCATTTACCGTCAAGAAAGTACATAATTGCGAATCAAGCAAATTATATTATAATTTTATCAAGTGTTGTTCAAAAATCGCTTAAGAAGAAAACCATCAAAATACATATTTATGAAAACGTTACGTATTCCTATCTCGGAAAACTTCGAGGGATTGTAAACAAACCTGGCTATGCTCTCTTAAGTACTAAATAAACTGAAAGCTTACTGTGTGATAGTAAATTTTCGTTTTCGTTCTTACATTATAGCATTGTAGACTGTAAAAGGTTTTGAACAATCTTCAGGCTTTATAAACATCTCGTCTATTTGTTAGCTGGGAACATAATCATAAAACAACGTACGAGCTATGAGGCCATGGAAAAGTTGTAACACCTCGTATGACAGTTGTCTATGAGTTTTGTTACTATTTATGAGTGTAGGGCACGGGTCTGCTGCCTTTTGGCAAAATAAATCTGTACATATAATAAAATTCTAACTGATCGCTTTCTGTACATGAAGGATACACGAGAAAACTATTATTAACGGCCACTTTTAACGCAATAGAACCCAAAACAATAGCTGTTAGAATTTGTGTTTCTTTGTGCGTTAGTACGCGCTAATCTCAGAAACGGCTAAATCGATTTCGTTATAGTTTTCACTAATGTATTGCAGTAAGCATCACTTAATATTGAAACTTCATTTCATTGCAAACTGTCCATAAATAAAAAAGTTATAAAGAGAGAAACCCAGTCCCCAAACAATGCGGGTGATATTTCTAAGCGTAAGACGTAGTTTTTCTGAAGCAAAGCGAGGCTAGTTTGCTAGTTATAAATAAAACTCGTGATCCACCCTCGCTTCGACAAACTTGATTTCTATGTTCGCAAACAGTAATCAAACCCTCATTGCTATTTTATTTCAGTTTTTGACATTACTGCATTTCGGAAGAGACAGAAACTTTTTATATATCATATAGTGTACGACGATGTCTTTCCGGAACTACTTTTTTTTTAATAGGAGCCGTGGTTTCGAAGGTTATCCTCCGTATACTCGCAAACATACAAAATTTTCCCTCTCTCCTGATAATAATAATTAATATAGATAATAAAACAGTAACGACAATAAAATCTGTACATGGGAATTAAAAAAAAAGTAGTAGTTATAGTATTTATAGTAGTTAATCTATATTATATAAAGTACGTAATATAGACTCGAACACAACAAAAAAAAACTTTTTGTCTATGTGCTTGATTGTCTAGTTGTTTGTTTCTCAATAATGCTAAAACTAATGGACCGTTTTTAATGAAATTCGACACGACGGTAAGTTATCATTCGGGTCATTAGCAAAATTACTTTTCAAGGCGAAAATACCTCTAAATAACCTACCATACTGCTGCGAGAAAATGTTTTAAGACCTCAATGAACATTCAGTATTTTTATCTTCAGAACTCATCACCTGGTCCTCACCATACATAAAAAAAGGGACTAACTCTGAGCCATTCGTTATACTTAAAAAAACAGCGGTTTTTGCGGGAGTCAATAATGGATTTTATATTTATAAAAAAATAAAGCCTACAAAATTAACGGTAAAATTAATTCAAAATTAACTCATAAGTGCTATAATTATTCTCTTAGAATATGTTTAAGTGTTACAATTAATGTGTAATTTTTGGTGATCCTTTTAATAAGGTGCTTCTTTGCTTCTTTTGTGACAACGATCGTTGATGACTCTGGTATTGCACGTGTCTTTAAACGGCGGTGACCATTTTCTCCACTATGTCACTCTAGTTGCTCTACCACGAAGAATATTTGACAGTTTATTATAATTTTAATAAGGATTCCGTGTTTTATGTCCTAAATAATTATTACACAGTGTTACCATCTACCAAGACTGAATTCCGCTCCGTTACAAAGTGACCTGTGACGTCATCCCTCGTTCACTAGTTTCGACCCGAAGCCAGATCAAGGAGCGCCATTCGTTTTACGCCCACGTCATCTGACGCTTTTACACAAGACCCGTCGGTGAATTGGATAGTTAATGTATGGGGCTACGGCTCGGGTTGTAGTTTAAATATCAAGTAAAGAAATAGACTTGCATACTTCTACTCCATATATAGTTAATATATTTTTTAAATGATCAACGATAAAGGATATTTTCAAGCATTTGTTAAGACACGTCAGAGATCTTCGGGAATGCTCCTGATTCTTAATGCAAGAATTTCAATACATGAGTCGACTGTTTACCATGTTGCAGCGTGGTTGGGTATGCTCCAGTGGTTTTAAATTACGTAGAGATATTCGTGTCTTTCAATGAGCCTACAAAGTACTTAGTTAATAATTTGAAAGTTGCCCGCAAACATTGGCGAACGGGCCGTTCTGAATTACTAATTAAGTTCCTCAGTAGGGAATCCACCGTATTCTACGACCGACTAAAGTTCTGTTGTCAGTCTTCGAGCCAATCGTATACATTATTTTTAGAGTGAATTGAAAACAAAACCCCTGTACCTGATGGTTATGTTTATGATATAGTAATAGTGATAAACGAGATGATTGTTGGTGGTAATCTACACACATTTCCAATACCAGTAGTATAACAAAAGCGTTTCACCAATAATCAATATGATAGGTTAAACAAGTTTCACAGTTGATTTTTAGGAGAATTATTATTATAGATTTTTAGAAGGAGCCATGCAAGGCATGCGTGTATACCGTCCGGATTTAGTTGGTAGGTACCGAGCTCAGCCTACTTCAAGAGTAACTAGAAGGGTACACCGTGAACAGGGAGGTGAGCTTGGATTCGAGGATGGGAGAAGGCCTTCACAGTTCACTAGGGATCTATAGCCTTGTCCGTTGTTAAGAAGGCAGCCCCGCGAAGAGGAGAGGTTGTCTTGGACTCAAGGAAGGGAGAAGGCCATTACACTATTCCATAACATTGAAGACTTTTAGATACATAGAAAAAAATTAAATGCAGCGTGTTTTACCTCAATTTGCATAGCAAACAATATTCTCTGCAGATAAACGCTTTAGGGCTTGTATGTTAAGAATTCTTATTTTATGAACAATAAATTCGAGCTAGGTTCAAGAAATGTTGTGTGCTCCTCTTACAAACGTTCATCTTACGTAAGGAAGTAATTTGCTTGTCAGTATTTTTTTTCTTAGTTATTTGCTTAAACTAATATAATAATTTTAGAATTCATAGCACTTCGCAAAGAATAAAAGGAAGAAATAAAATAATGCTTGTATTAAAATAGCTCTTTGGATGTTCAAAATTACCCTGATAGTTTTGTTAAAAAGTGACAATTAATACTAAAATATAACGTTAAATTCAATTCCAAATTTTTGACTCCGTAAAACTATTGGGTCAGTCATGCGCAGGTCTGTTTTAATAAAATTTCACTAAGATTAACAGAACCGCCACGTTATTAATTTAAAGCTCAAGTTAAAAGCATTCTTATGACGAAGGGTTTTTAAAAACTGAGCAATTATTTCATAGACAAGAATATTTTTTATATATTTGTGTGAATATTACTGTAAGTAGTGGAGGTTTTCTGTAATTGTGAGTAATAATTTTCTTCTTAGAATTTTTTTGCCTTTTCTTTGGCTGGAATTGTCTAAGGTACCAACTTACTGTGTATTGGCTAATTTTGGCTTAAGTAAGTAAATTGTAAAAAATTATTTCAATTATATGCTGATAGGATTGTGGTATTAAATGGCCTAAAGGTGGCGGCGGTGGTGAAAATAACGATAATTATACATAATTATTTTTTATTGCAAAATTGTATAACTTAACTATAACAAAAATTGTATACGTATGACGAATACAAAAAAATGTAAAAATCTTAATTTTGATCATTTACACAATCTACATTATTTATTACTATTCCTAAGTAACGACACAAAAATTTTGTTTTAATGAGAAACATTATTTTATAAATAATTTTTGACTGTACTAGATTTAATCAAAAATTCATTAAAATAAATAAATGACTTTGGCAGCGTAACATACGTGACATAAAATACCTACGCAACGAATGTTCTGGACATTAAAAGTGACTGGGGACACGTTTGTATTTATTTTAACGAGTTCAAAACTAGGCGGATTTTGAAGGATAAAAGGTAGCACCTGTTATAAGGGAAATATTAAATATCTACTAAAATACCTCCATCGACCCTTGTCTAAAAAGTTTTGAAAGGTGGGTGCTGGATAAAGCTAGACTACACCGAATTATTGACATAATCGTTGCTGTAAGAAAATATAAAATTCGATTTAGGAATTTGGGTTCAATTTGAATTCTAAAAATTTTATGTTAAACTTTTCGGTCAGGCCCAACGAGCGAGGAATCATAATATAAGCCGTTGTCATACCAAAATGATTTTGAGATAGTGTGGGACAGCCTCAAAAGTCTTAGCCTTAAAAGTCCTTAAATTTACTAACTTAGAACCGCATTGCAATGAATGCTCGACATCCACAATATTAATGCACAATCGACAGCTTCTTGTATAATAATAATATTATAATGTGATCCCATTTATAAACCCAAAGCCCATTTTACCCTTATTGGGGTTGGCTGTTGAAGTCTGGCTGATTGTTATATAATAATTAAAAAAAATATATGCGTATTAAACAAATTTCGTACGAAGTTTAATATTATTAACAAAAATCATTTTTTTATGAAATCACTCTATCAATTTCCCACTAATATTTATAAAACCTTTTTAATGGAGATTTACTCCAAACACGTTTAGAAAGTAATTTGAAAAACGTTAAAGCTTAGTAAACGCTCAAAGCAATCAATTAGTGATGTAGATTTTCAGAAGGGATTTAATGCAACATTAAATTTTTCCGGAAAATTTACTCTTCTTTGTTTAATATCAAGAAAAACATAAACGGTTCTTACTTTGTTTATTAAAAATGAAAAGAAGTAAGTAGGTAAGTATCAAAGTAATTTTAATTTTTTTTGATCTGTTAGAATCTTCATTACTGTATAAATAATTCATCTTAGTCATTCAAGGTGCGCTACAAACTTTGGGACGTTAGCCTGAAGAAAGTTAAAACAAAGTATTCTCAGCTTCTTGAATTTTGTGGCTAAATAATTAAATTCTTAAAAATTAATTTAAGGTCACCTTTTTTCGTTTAATTTATGGTCTTAACTTCGCAGTATAGTAGTTTGAAAGTTTTAGTATGATTATAATACAATAAGGCGATTTTAACAAAGAGTTTTAGCTAGTTTCAAAACAAATTGACGACCGTCAATCTAGTAAAATATTTATAATTGACCTATAAAGTTTAAAGCGAATGTTGCCACAATTTTTATCGTAGGTAAATAGAATAACGAAGAACTCGGATTCATATGTGATGTGACAGGTACTCTGAATGTTTCCAGAAGCATTTCCCGTGAACCTGCACTGACCAAACTACTACTGAATTACAAGATCATCAAAAATTAGATTTATTGCTTGAAACATTACTTAAAAATTGATCGTTTTTTACATACAATTAATATCAACCTCGTTAAGTTGTTTACGTAAGATTTCATCAAAATAATTAATTTGTCTTTGAACCGAATCTTGACGGTCCCTGGAAGTTCGTGGCAGTCACGTCTAGGAGATTCACTGAAAATATAATTCCAACTAAGATTAGAAACTTGTTATAAATAGCACGACTGGGAAAATATGTTAAGGCTTGTAACTTCATAACCCTTTGAGATATCGAGATGAAACATAAGTATAAGTCAAAGTTCTATGTCAAAGAATCTCTCTACTAACACTCCTGAATCCTAATACATTCCATAAACAGATTTGGGAACCGAATCGGGACAAATAAACGAATATTGTCAACAGTTTCAAAAACAATTGATTATTTTCGGATGACAATTAAATAGCAAATTTCACTTTATACTGACCTTTTATCTGAAAATAGACACTCCAAGCTTATTCATTAGCAAAAGTTAAGATAGGGTAAGATTGATGATGTGATGTTCCAATCGCAAAGATGAAGTCAGGAACTGAGCGAAACGTTGAGGCTCACTGAAAATTTTGAATTATCCATCTTACTCTTCTGAACAGAAATTTGCAGGCCCAACATATTTATACAAAATTTTCCGAAATTCCAAGTCGTTTTTAAATTTATCTCAACTACGAGTATACATCGAGTATCATATTAAAATTTTTTTTTAGCGCCCCCCTTCCCTAAGGAAGGTCGCCTCAGATGAAGGCTTAGAGGCCAAAAGGTCAAAGCCAACTTCGGGTGGTGTTTAGTGGATAGGCCTCTAGGTTTCACGGGAGTCCCACATAACCAGCGCAGCCGGCTGCGCTGGTATGCTATGAGCATTCACCACCCCCCTCCCGCGCTTTTCCGGAGGGTAGCCCTTTTCCAATCGTCTGGGCGCAAAAACAAAAAAATCAAAATTTATTATATTAATTCAAAGCGGTAAAATAAAATTATGAATCATAGCCGTGTGAAATACAAATGCAAATTTTATAACTTGCTGAAGCGAGAGGCGAAGTGAGATCAATTTCAATTTATCATTCTCAAACTTAGATAGCTGTGAATTCCCGTTAAAATATTGCAAATAATAAATTTGAAGATGTATAAAATGACACAAGGCAAAGTTTCGTGGGGTTAAGAAATAAAAAATAAATATTAAATATCACTAATAATTAAATGATTTTATTGATATTGATTTTAGTTAAAAGATTTATATAAATTTACCGTTTACTTTTGTCCTATTACTTAAAATTCCACTGCCGAACTCACTTATAAAAGGCCTTGACTGATCGTTGCCACGTTATTACAACAGGAGTTAGTCGGAATTTCGAGGTTCTTAAGGTATTAACGACAACAACCCGGATGGGTCATTGTACTCCGAAGCACGAAATCGTGTAATTTAGACATAGTAGTCATTTAGTCAATTGCAGACCGTGTTTACATGTCAAGTTTTGCAGATCGACGCACGCATTTGATGTATGTGCCGTTCAAGGTCATCCTAAATAAATTTTAAAATAGCTATATTATTTACTTTAGTGAAAGCAGACCTGGGAAAATGTAGGGACAAATTTTTTTACTCGTATAAAGAAAATGTATATCTTTCACATGTTTTTTCATAAATGAAAACTCTTTAGTATGTTGTATTCAGGTGTCAGTAAAGTAAATGAGATTTTTTTAATGTATTCTTTTGTTTTTAAAATATCAATTTTAGATTTTGATGTGTAAAATATTTAGTAAAGAAAAATGTAGAATAATAAAATATTAAATGTCGTTTCTTTGTTTAGTTGATTGTTTGTGTTTTAGTTAAGGTTTAATGTTTAATGAAATAAAATTTTGTTAACGGAGCAACACAAATGTTTAAACCACCTATATAATTCGGTACTTTAAACCTTATACCTGTTTTCTGGTTAATTTTATACAAATACGGTTTAATCTTTCTTTGCTTTGTATTAAAAGGCGAAATACGTCTCCTCGCTAGAGCTGTCACCCTAAAGGTTTGTGGCGTGATTGTATGTGTGTGTGTGTTTAAATTAAATATAAAAAAATTACTTCTTAGTTATTTACATGAACCGGCAATATAGCTAGTAATGTTTGCGGAGGGGAAAATCGTGGGTTTAATTCCTAGCTGGAGCTCTACAATTTTCATTAAATCACCATCATTATCATCATCATCATTACAATCCACTGTTAAGCTCGGATCATGTCTCACAATATGAGGGTAGAACACACTTGCCAAATGCGGGTAGGATTGTACATAAAAATATATCAGTGTCTCCGACCGCAAGAGCACACTCAAATTACTACAACAAATTTTTACAATTTATTTATTATTTTAATTTATTTTAATTTTATTTTAATTTTTTATTTATTTTAATTTTAAACAAAAAATACTACTACACTTAAAGGTGAAAAATATTAGATGAAACCAAGAAATTCTTCAAAAGTTTACTCGGCTCTTTTTTTGTTAAAATATTTGTTTTGTCAACAACATTAGATCATACAATTCTATAATTGGACCGCGACATATACTTTACTTCATTGAATATAAAGCAGAAGGTTATAATTTTTCTTTAAAAGTTCACCATTTAAGTTCTGTAAAAACTGATTTTGTTCAAACAAAAATGAATAAAAAAATAAGAAATATTAAAACATTCAATTGGGTTTAAGTGTCAATTTTTTCTGCGATGAAAAGGTATGTTTGGTACTATTTTGCCAAACCTCAGATGAGTTTTATAGAGCTTAATGCCTACCACTAGGGAAACCTACCCCTAAATCACCTGAACATTGCAAACGCGTGAGCTCGTAAAAATTCAACTCACACACGAGATGCTATCTTTGTAAATTCACGGCGCCAACACGACCGACACACTAAATCGTTTATTTAATACCATTGAACATCTCTGAAACATTGCGGTACAACCAAAAGAGCTGATAAGTGTTTTTATCCTTCGTACTCTAAGCGCTCTACGACACATTGAAACAAAAAGTGGTTTGTTTTATGACGTACGTGAGGGGTACGAATATAAATATTTGAGTGATTCAATCAAAAGTTATTTTTTTACAAATAAATCGTTGGTAAGTTTGCCAGTGATTGTGTAGGCTTACGGCCTTGATAGATTGAATTCGTATTCACGTAATATGGTTTATTATGGTTCACAGCTATGATATATCCGATGGATAGCGTTGTACTTAAATTATCACAATAATAAGATTGTTTAAGAAAAGTATAAATTTATCTCAGAAAAATACATGGTGCAGTTACGATGGTTCAGTTATTGCAATCATAAGAATTTCTAAAAAAAATGTGCTTTTTTTTCTTAGAAAATTTAAAAGGCGCTAATCCTACGTAAAAATGAAATAAGTTAGGTACGTAAATGTAGCGATAAATCTGTAGGTGGCTTCATAATGTAATCGCTTCAAGCTAATTTCTAATTAGTCCTTCGCACAAAGTTTTCCAACGAAGACCATGAAAATAAATAGTCCTAAAGATTAATTATCCAACTTCAAATAAAGAAAAATACTCCATTAATTTATTCAAGTTTCATTTCAATAAATATTATGATTTCTGTCTGAGAAAAAACTGTAAGAAAAAGGAGATACTAAGATATAGATAACGCAGAGAGAAATATAAATTCAAATAGAATTTAATTAACATATTTTTATATTAATTGTAAAGTAAAGATCAGCGTTTATCGTTGGAATGATTGACTAGCCTTTTCTGCTAGTGGTGCACTACGCTGAACGAGGAACGGGGTAATGGCGTTTAGATCCTTTTGTTGCTTTTGCTGGACTCCCTATCACCGAAATTATTTCCGATAGTATTTCTGGTAGAATCTTCCACCCCTCACCATGAACGATCGTGAATGTTTTATATATATTTACGTTGCAAATGTAGGGAATTGCGCAGAAACCAATCCACACCGATGGAATGAAACGTATTCTAGATTTTAACGCAAAACATTCCAAACATGCAAAAAACATTTAAATTAGTTTCGTAACTTTAGCGTTCGGACAGACATATACACAAAAAATATATATGTTTAGCCCTATACATCCAAAGACTATATGCATTAAGATTTCCCAAAAATATTCGATGTATTGATTAGGTCCTGTTACATCTTTATTATTCGGATAGAGAATTCTATATTAAATGTCAAATCACACAGCGGTGCAATAAACGAAACAAGGACTCATTTATCTGCAGTAAATTTAGTCTATGAACGTGATTATGCTAATGCTTTCTATTACTAATACCTTTGATCCTCTAAATGTGTACTTATGACATTAGTATCGGTAACTGTAATCTCCGAAAGCCCACGTTTAATGGAGGATTTTGGTATTGTACCTGCACATTCCATGCCATGATCCTTATCCAAAAGTATTTATAGTGCGTCTGCGAATGTGTTTCAATTCCATTCTAAGCAGATACCACCTATGTCGATATCTGCTTAGAATAAGTTAAGTTGTACAAAAGCTTTTGTAACATAAAATCTCCCTTTAATATAATAATGTTTGAATAATTAAGTACATTACGTTTACCAAATCACAACTATCTATTGTCATAATTAGTTTTCCTCCTGATGTACTTCTCTTCTACCATTACTATGTTATATTCAAACCAGTAACGAACTGTATTCAGTAAGGAATACATTTTCTACATATATTTTGCACCTCTTTATATCACCTGTGTTCTGATAACGCTGTTCTTTTTAATTTATATTTCTTATGTTGTTGTCCTATTTTCTGTATTTAATAGAGTCTAAGAAAAGCCTTACTTTTGTTTACGTAATCGACTTACAGAGATGTCTAGCTAAGTTAATTGTACGGAACGTGTGGGCTGATACTCGTTTTCAGATGTTAAACAACGTTCGGGGAAAACGGATGAAAATATCCGCATTGTAAAACTATATTCATTGCACGCACCATAAATATTTATTTAGCTATAACGATATTTTGTAATATGTTAAGATGAGATGTCTGGACTGCATTAGCTTATTTTGTGGTCTAACTTACTTCGATTACACTTATCTGGATGTGACGTTATACGAGACAATTGATTGTGTTTCTAAGAACTGGCGATGAAAAGTTTGTTTATAAGGCATTCAGGTACGACGTTGATAATCTTCCAATTATACCTAATTCAGATGCCTGCTGCTCATCAAAATGTGGCAATTATGGAAATATGATTTAACCTCAACACCTCAGTGTGTACCGTACATTTCCATAATGACGTCATTATCCCAAATCTATTCTCGTCTGCCTGCGATTTACTAAGAAATCATATTGGAGTCGAGACTTCCGCAAAAATCCACTTTTACTTACATAGAGTATTCATAAGTCTTACATAAGTATCTGATTGTAAGATTTTTTAGAGTTCCATAAATGGAATTATACTATAGTATTACTTGAGAGTAATAGAAATAATATAGTATTACTTGAGAGTATGACAGATGGTCCGTCGTTGATTCTATATATGACTAAAAATAAAATTATTAAAAAAATTACAAGTTTTAGATCTTCAGTTTATAGTCAATCCTATAGGAGAATTGATTTTCTTAAAACTTTCTGATTATGCTGAGAGATAAGTTGATTTAGCAGCCTTATGTTTCAGAAAGAGTTTGGGACACGTTTACATAAAGCATTCCATTTTGACATGCTGAACAGAAATACATTTGTAATCATCCTCAAATAAGACAGTTAATATAACCAAATAGTTTAATGAAGACAAACACCATATTCAACTAAATGTAACATCCTTACTCTGCCTAGAGGTGAGGTAAAATTTCACTGTGGAAAACGCAAGGCATATCAGCTGACGTGAAGCTGGAAAAAGTCCAGTGTATTTTAACTTTATTTCTAACGCTATCTTAGACGCTATATTTCTATGGCGACGCTTACAAATTAGGCGTTCCATCCTCGAATATAAACTTGTAACAGTAAATAAGGTTGTAACAGAACTTGGAGGATTGTTACAGATGTGCATAAGTCTAAGTCGCAAAGTTATTGGATATAGAAAACGGGTTTTACTTCAATGTCAATTACTATTGTATTCGTATACGATTGGGTAATATCTTATATGGTCATAAGAACGTTTCCGTTATGTAAGAGGCTGTGGTGAACGATTCCTTTTTTTGGAAGCTGCCGAAATATTTCCCAGTTCAATCCCGTGGGTAATCGTGTAGTGCGTTATTCGCTGGTGGTTTTTATTTCAGGCTGCTTTGTCGGACAACCATTTGTTACTTTCATATTGATATATGATGTTGTGGAAGAAAAATGGATACACGCCTTTAATCTGTCGTGAGTCTTAATCACTTCGGTATTGTACAAAGTAAATGTTAAGTTAGTAAGGAAACTGCGATTTTATCTATACTACTATATAAATATGTAGTGTCTGTCTGTTTGCACATTTAAGTTTCTGTAAAATTTAATGATAAATATTCGTTTTATGATTCACTGACATTAATTTGACAATTTTGAAATTTTTTGTCTGTCTGTCTATGTCTTATGTGTGTCCCGTTATAACCCAAGGATGGCTTGACCCAACTTAATGAAAATCGGTATGTAGTGAGAATACATGATTACGCAGATGATATATAAAATTATTATTTAAAAACCTTGTTATACAAGTTTAAGTTTAAAATACTTTCAATAATCCCTGGATAAAGGCATTTGTTCACTAACCGTGAAATAAGTTCTCAAAGTACTACTTAGGTACTTTACGGCTATCTGACGGAAAATTACACATTTTCACAGCGAATAAAGCAGTGGGAACAAATAGCAACTAGAAGTAGGTATGTGATCCTCTCAAAGAGTAATACGACTAGGTAATTCGCTTTGAAATATTGGATCACGACTGAATAAAGTCGACTTATTAAACATTACTTACAGAATAGTTACGTTCAGTGTGGTTTACCGTTACAGGTATTAATGAAAATTACTTTTCAAAAGACACCCGATATGTCTGTAGAGATATTTCAGGTTATGTGGGATTCTTACTAAAGATTAATCCGCGTCATATGGGAAGACTTCGGGATCTCCTAGAAACGCACCGTATCATAAAAGTTAATAGCTTGAACTTTAAAACCTCGAAGGCTTTAAAGTGGCATACACATATCTATAAATTTGGACCTATTATGAACGTTATTATTTTTAAGTCAATATTATTATAAGTATCGACCTACCGAGTGAAGCTTTTTACGTAAAGACATTGTTATGAAGCTTAATGAGGTTTTATCAGATCTCTTAAATAGCGAACTGCCTTCGTTTCACTTCAGAAAACCTACGCTTTACGTTTTATAAATAGTACCCAATAAGGGTGCGGTTTTCCGAATGGATTTTTCCAGTTCTATGATGAGAAACATGTTGTAATTTTATAATAGCCGTAACCAGGCTGTAAAAATTTTATTTACAGCACTGTTAATAGTACGTCCATATAGCATTTTATTTCTACATAAAATGTAACCTACATTATTATCCATATTATGCCATGTATTTGTATCATCCAGTTCAGTGTCGTAGGTGGTATGTGGACAAATTGACGAACAAATAAAAAATTCTAAAAAAAATTGTTCTGACCTCTATATCAATAAAGTATACCAATATCGAAATTTCTTAAAAATATTCTATTTATACCTAGTTCGTTTTTGTACACTTGTATTATTTAGAAATGAAACACGACTTATTGTAAATCACAAATTTTTGTCTTAACTAACCATTAAGGGCTTAACATATAGAATTGTTCATGAAACATATACGATTAAATTTCTAACAAAACCCACTTCGAATTTATCATTACATCACATAAATTTTCTAAAAACCTATATACATATTATCAGAATTTTTTTTTTCAAAGATAAATGACATTTAATTTTCTACTATACTAATTAGGTCCTAATACTTTTACATAACGTAGATAAGCCACGTTCCGTTCTGTTGTACTGGAAGCGACGGACGTGTTTGTGCGTAAACTTCGATTTCAAAAATACAAACGTCGTAAGTACCCGTGACAGTTAAAATGTAAAAACATTTTATCGGTTATGAGCTATCGTCTCCTCTTGAAATATTTGTGATCGTAAATTTAATGCATCGTTCCCAAGTTTATGGCGTAGGACCGAAATATATTTTTGTATGAATACTCGCAGTAGCTTAAAGATTTCTTGAAATCATCGCGTTTTACAGTCAAATTAAATGATACGATACTAATATGAATACCCAAATACCCAAAGCAAAAATCGTCAGGACTTTCATTTTGGTTTCATTGAAGATGACGATGGTGAATGATGACAAATATTTTTTATTGTATGTATACGAGAAATGGGCTTTGTTATATTTATACCTACTACTCACAATATTATAAAGAGAGAAACAAGGTTGCGGTGGGTAGTCGATGGGATTTCTGCATCTATATTACGGCTGTACATCATGTATAATATGTAATCGGTTAACCCAAACGATGTCAAAGCTGGCCGTACTATGTCACAAACGGCTTGCTAGTTTTGCACAGAAATTAATAAATATTTAAGTCATACCATTCAGTCTAAAGTAAATTAGATTCACATTCCAATTTATATATTGGACTTTCATAGTTCGTGACTACTATAGAATGAGATGTAATATTTAATTGTTCGTATTTTAATTACGATTGAATTTATCATAGCAAATTATACTATATTTTTACAAAGTTATACCAAATAATTTATTATATACATCGTAGTTTCTTAATAACAGGTTCAATCGCTCATCTTCATCGATCCTTCGTTTTAATTTTGAGACGTCTTGATTACACATTTTTTACAGTTTTAGGACCAACGTAAAAGCAAACGGGCAACTGATGTTATTAGTTAGTCACCACCTGTTGACATGAGAAACCTCAGAAAAGTTCCCAATGCATCGCCAGCCCTGAAGGCGAGTTTTTCTAAACTTCTTTTGAAGTTCTTCATTTCAGTGTTCCGCAAAAATCTCCAAAGGTAATACATTCCTCAGTTTGACAGCTGCACAATTTTTGTACATTTTTTTCTCTTGGCTCTTGGCTCATATATATGTGCAATATTATAAGGGGTTTATCATTTCATAATATTATTACATTGATTACTGCAACAGGTTACTGATTACCTTTTCTTATAAAGGCACTACTATTACATATCCATATAAATATTTTTTTCCGCGTGCGTTTTTTCAAGAACGTGCGTATAACGCTTTATGGTTTGGCGTTAAGTATTAAATAAAAATAACGATGCCTCAACGCCTCCATAACTGAACTATATAAGTTTATTTGATAAATTATTTTTATTAGTCTTTGTAAGTTTATTGATGTTTTATTTTAAATTTTGTACGTTATGATTAAACGAGTTCTGTTATTTTTTCGTTCATTTTTCTCTTTATCGGATACTAGCGGTCCGCCCTGGCTTTGCACGGGTGTACTTTATCAATTGTTTCCGCAGCGTATGCGATGAAAGAAATTTTTAAGCAAATTTTTTTACACCTTGGTTCACGTTACTGAAGTTTTAGCAAGGATCCCTTATTTTTTTTAGTAATAAATATGGCCTATGTTACTTAGGGATAATGTAGCATTCTAATGGTGAAAGAATTTTTTAAATCGATTCAGTAGTTTTTGAGTTTATTCGTTACAAACATGCAAAAATATAAAGCTTTCCTCTTTATAATATTACTAGCTGTGCCCGCGACTTCGTCCGCGTGGGATTTAACGAAAAGTTATTTAGTAGAAATAAAAGAAGCTTAAGTTTAGTAGTTTAAGTAGTTAAAGAGATTAGTCGGAACAAACAGACAGACAAAAATTGTAAAAAAAATTATTTTGGTATATGTATGTACCGTATATACATTCATATGCATGTAGTAAAAAGCGGTTATTTTAATATTACAAACAGACACTCCATTTTTATTCATCAGTATAGATATAAATAGATATAGATTAGTATGGATATAGATAGTAGGTATAATATGTATCTAGTAGTAGGTCTACGTTATTTGTTAGTTTCGTATACCGATTCGTAATGAGTACATGGAATGGAAATTTCTCACACAATATTTAACATTAGCTATTAAATTTTCAAATTTTCTATTGGGCACTGTTTATTTCAGTATTCGTCTTATGTGAATGTTGTTTCAGGAAAAAATTCTATTGGACAGAACTTCCGCAAGATGTTGTTATCTGTGAACAGTATTATAATTTTTTCTTTTAGTTATTTCGCAATTTCGTCGGGCTTGCCACTCAGAAAAGTAATTTAATTTTTAACATAGCTAAACGATAATAATTATTCTTTTATAAATCGCAACTTCTGTTTCAAGAATGGCTCTTATTTATAAATTTCATCATCGAAACTTTAATTAATTGTTTCAAGGGATAGTAATAAGGCTTTGTATAATAAGTGAGTTAATGAAACTAACCCTCAAGAATTGGTAAGGTGGGATTTTTAGACTGTTGTATAATATTGTACATTCGCCACCAGATTTGATCCACACCTAACAGGGCTTCCCGCGATCGCGTGCACCATTTCTAGAGTGACTCGTTGGTATTTGTGTCGTCCCCTTTTGTGTCTGACAATCGGAAAAAAACCCATTTTTTTATCCATTGTGATTGCAACGCGCGTTGATCCGAATTATACGCTTAATCTATTTTTTACAAGTAAAACACGTGTTACAGTGTTTATACAGTTTTTGTCTGAAAATTTATAACGACACCTAGGGCCTAATTTTATTTTGCGAAGGTGAGGCAGTACTTCACACCGAATCAGCTTTTAACCCTGTATAAAGCTCAGGTTCAACCATGTGTAGAGTACTGTTGTCACATTTGGGCTGGTGCCGCCTAATGTCATCTATCTGCGTTGGATTTGATGGAGAGACATGCAAAGAGGCTCATTGGTGACCCAGATCTGGTTGAAACTAATCTGCAAAGCCTTGAGTACAGGCGCAAGGTTGCTATCCTCTCGGTCTTCTATAGGGTACATTTTGGAGAGTGTGCAAGGAATTGTTCCAATTAAATCCCCCATCATCGTTTCTCCATCGGATAACTCGACGTACGGCAGGTACGTAGTGAACGTACCACCTGCACGGACGACGCGGTTTGCGTCCTCATTCTTTATACTCACTGCAAAGGACTGGAATAACTTGCCCGCGTCGGTGTTCCCGGCTACTTGCGATGTGGGAGTCTTCAAGAGGAGAGTGAATAGGCTATTCATAAGTTAGTGCGTTCACCATCTTCGACTTCATCACCACTTACCCTCAGGTGAGATTGTTGTTAAGTATTAACTTATTTTATGTAAAAAAAACAAACGGAACTCGTGATTCAATTAAATGTCTAGCTGCTGTCCATTATGATTTATGTTTTCGTGTGTGTGTGTTTGTGTCTGTAAACTTTCACCTACTTCCAGACATCCATAAAAGAAAAAGTTCTCATCCGTCCTTGATGGGGCGTCCGTATTTGGGCGGCGCTGGCGTAGAACATTGACCCTAGTCCAATATAAGTCCTTGTTATAAGAGGCGACAGAAGTCAGCCTGCTGGCTATATTATCAGTATTATTATTAAGTCATTAATATTAGTATTGGTATTGTTATCTATCCGTGAAGTTTGTCTGGCTACCATCCTTCTGCCTGAGTCAGCCACCACATGACTCGTGGTATTCTGGCTGGGGGCTTGAGAGCCAGTACTTTCTTTCTTACCCTGTTCTAACTTCCTGGCCGACAACGAATGAGTGATACCTTTGGTGTTGCTGATGTGCATGAGCAACGCTGACCATTTACCATCAGGTGGCTCGTCTGCTCGTTTGTCGGCCATTAACATAAAAAAAGCGACGGTGACCTCTTACCATCTGGTGGTGCGTTATTGTTTGTCGAATTTTTTCTTGAAAAACTATACGAAACTATGAACGCTTAAATAACTACAAGAACGTAATTAATTTAAATGCTAATTTCCGTATTATATTTAAACTACATGTCGCGTGTCTGTAATACATCTCTGGTAATTATCAGCGATATGGTTAACAATTATGATAATGTTATTGTACCCTATCTTCGTATGCATGCGTAGGCATGCGAAATATTCGTTTAATTAAGTCATCAATCGGAAGGTCGTACAAATATAAGTTGGAGTAATTTACAGTAATGTAATGAATATGACAAAGTCAGGGACAGTTGATAAACAAAAGTATATTACATACCAGAAATTAATATGCACTTATTTATGGACTATTGAGAAATTTATTATATTTTCTGTAATTTTTACTTTGTATGCAAATAAAAATCCTTTAAATCAAATCATAACATAATTTAAAAAAATGTTTTGAAACAAATTCTATGCTGTGCTCTGATGTAGCTTATTCTTGCGCTTATTTTATGACACTTAATGTATTTTAAAGTGTAATATATTAATTATGAAACTCATAGCTACCAATTTAATTTAAAAGTATATTACATTGCTAAAATAACTATTTATTTGTCAAGTCTTCTTTGCACATAACAATTTAATGACCGTTTAGCTCAGTTGGTAGAGCCTGCCCAGCGAGAGGATCTAGTATCCATTCACGGACGAGGCAGACATTTCTATGACAAATAATTGCTTGTCCATAGATCGTAGATGTTTGTAATGCCTAATATGTGTGTCCGTGCCACCCGCAACACAAGAAATCCTAGTGCGAGTGTGTGTGAGCATTCCTTTGAATATTCACTTGTAATTGTATAGGAAAAAAATGCGAACTTAGCTCGAATTATGTAAAGCATTTACAACAATTTGAAATAGCTGTCGTCCAGCCCAAAGATTAAGCCGATCATTCCCTGCTTGTACTGTACCCAGCTGACTGGACGATGCAATGGTATCCTCTTGTGTTGGAGTTCAGTTAGTTTTTCTGAAGATACTCATAACAGAAATGTTATTGTGGATCTCTACTTCTCACAGTAATACTATTCTCATTAAAAAATAATGTAATATTTACCAAAATAATGTGATTCGTTGCATTGCTTAAATAAATTAAGAAACAAATTGCATCTTAGACTTGTTGTTACGCATCTTAAGTCTTATTGTTTAGACGCATAGTCTGCGACGAACACTTACCACCAAGTGGCTCGTCTACGTTTATCCCTGCTTACAATGAAATACTTGTTTCACGATTCATTTAGTTTCGAAACTCAATCAACTTGAAAATCGCGCAAAATTCGCCTTGATTGCGAAAGAAAAAATACAAATTAAATCTCTTACGCAGGTTGAATTCGAAGCTGTGTTAAAATAAAGCAATTTAAATCAGCAATATTTTAAGGTAGAGGTAATTAATTATCGGTAGTTGTGTCTGCAATTCTATTGGGAACGGGAATAAAATATTTCCACTCATTCATGTAAATTCTCGAGGGACAGCAATTTGTTGCGCCGTCACTTGTCGCCGGATTTGCGTAGCATAACCGCAACTGTCACAAACGTAAAAATCAGAACTTCCAATTTTAAAAATTGAATTAGCCATTACGCTTGGCGTAAGATAAATAAATAAAAAATAAAGGTCATCTCACGTACGTTTCTACTGAGGAATTCTTTGTGTGGGAACGACCAATAAAATATATAAAGAACCAAGGTCACAATAAAAACTTTCATTTGTCCCACAAATGTTTACCCCAGACGGTTAATTGAAGTATAATATAATAAAATTTTAAATCAACATAACTCGTTTGAATTTATTTCCCTAAATTATTCTATGATGATAGTAAAAACCGCATCAAAATAATATGTGTAGTTTAATAATAGTTTACATAATAGTAATAGTAGACAACGCTTCAGCGATGTCTTTGGTGCGGTGGTGGTGATATTTTTGGATGCTAGTGACCAGTAAGAAAATAATTAAGCACACAAACAAACCGATGGAAACAGCCATTTTGTTCCATAATGCTACAAGAACTTCAAATTACAGCTTAAAGTTACTTAATAATTTAGGCATGTTTAAATACACTTATTTTCTAAAATGTGCTTTGAAAAGAAACGGCGAAGAAACTCCTTAGTACATCTTATTAACGACAAATTACAGAATGAGTTGCCAGACGTCGTTGTGACTATTATCGTACATTAAATTGAAGCTTCTGTACCGCAAAGACGGCGATATACAGACTTATATAGGATCTAATTTTTATATAACTTTACATGACAACGGCCAACATAAAATTTTAAATTATCTACCTATGTACGGGTGACGTGCCCGCGATGTGATGTGGGTGAGGCATTTTGCACTCAAGGGAATTATGGATTAACCTTGAAATATAGATCACTTATAACACACGATTATAACCACACATGTTTATCGGCATGTACGGAAAAAAATACGTGTTAATACAAACATATTAGATCTTATGTATTTTGTAATTGGGAATCTTTGTATGGTTCACTTGAAGCAATCGAGGGTTTACTGCGAAAATCTGCAATTTTTTTTTTATGTTAATAGCCGACAAAGGAGCAGATGAGCCACCTGAAGGTAAGTGGTCGCCGTCGCCCATGGAGATCAGCAGGAGCAAAGGTATAACCGATGCGTTGTCGGCCAGGAAATGAGAAGAAGGTAAGAAAGAAAGTACTGCTAAATATTTTTTTTTTTTTCATAAAATTGGATAAATGCACCTATAAACTTATTTTTTTGAGCTCTATATACTGGTAAAATAGGCTTAGCGCTACGTTAAGCCGTTTAGAAATTGTTTCATGCTAAAAACAGTTAAATAACGCAAAGTAGCCCATAACCGAATGTTAAAATAACATATGCGCATTTACTAACAACTTTGATAAAAATATTAGCCTGAAAAAAGTTGTTTGCATTCTTAACATATTTTACTTTAAATAATATTAAATAAATTGTACTTACACATGTTTCGTAAATAAAGAAGCAAGAAAAAGTCGTTTACTTTGTTACATTTATTTACTGGTAAAACCTACTATATGACTATAATCTAAATAACATGTACATAATTATTAGAATTATTGCGATTTGTTAGCATGTAAAACCGATTATACGACTTTAGCTAGTTTAAGTAATATACTTTGGTCGTAACTAAGTGAAAGAAAGTAATATGCGCTGTCAACTTCGTTTGACAGGTCGCCATAGGTTTAATTCGCTCGGAGTGTTCACCGTGAAAGAATTAAGTGTACTAGTTCGGTTTACTTTTCAATGCAAAACCATTACTGAATTTTATGTGATATGACATATATTTGTGAAAATGACGTCAAGAGGAAAAAAATAGTATCCTTAGTTTTTAAAAATAATGAATTAGTTACAGATAAGTTTTGTTTGGAGGTTATGTTTTCTAACAAACTTTTAATACAATTTATAGATCTTATTCCTGAAAAAGGTATTTATTTTTTAGAAAATGAATCAACTTTAAACGGAAGCCTTGCAGATATTCAAAATATTCCATCTGTTTGTTTGCCTCTTGGTATAATGTTGAAATTACTGAACCGATTTAAATTGAATTAATATTATAGATTTGCTTAATTTTCTATTTTGTAGCTTATTTAGCTTTTGAGTCTGTTTTAGAGAAAGATCCAGTTTACGACGTTGAAAAAGAATTGAAGAGCTTATTTGGCGACATTTTTGATACTGATGACCCACCTTACCGGTTGCCAAATTACTCTCAACAGCAGAAAACGAAAATTCCAATGGTTTCATGACATTAGAAGATTTAATAGGAAATAAAGAGAATATAACTGCGAAAGAGTTTGATGTTGGAGAACTACAGAACAATGTTAAACATATTAGCGAAAACTATGGGCAATATAGCGAATTAACTACCATAGTTGAAAATGTTCTGAGCTTTTTAAGTGCTCTGATATTTTTGCTACAGATAAGATCTGTAGATTCTTTAGAACTCTAGACTTTCAGGGCAGAAATAATTTTATTTTAACCAACATAAAATTATTCAACTGCCAAAACGAGTTCTCTATGTACGCAATAGGTGACTTGCAGAAAATATATACACAAAAATGTTTCTTTTCTAAATACAGTACAATGACAGCATTCAATCGAGCTTGACGTAGGAAAGTTATAAATTAAATGGGAAAAAAATAACAAAAGAACCATCGTGAAGGAATTTAAATATGACGAGTTTCTTGACTTAAAGCACTTTGCCAATAATATAATGAAAAACACAACGAAAGATGAGAAGGAGAGATACGTTAAATGAATAAAACGAATAAAAAGGAGAAGATTGGAAAATATTTTTCATCAATGACATGAGGGACAATTTCAACGTTATAGACATTGGGGAAAATTCCTTGACAGCTCAATCTCATAGTGAGCTAAATCACGCCTATTCAACACGAAAGAAGAAACGATATACCGGAAGTTATTCAATTCCTAATTTCCGGACACACTGAAACATCTCTACCAAGAGCCGCTGAAAATATGTGAGATCAAAAAAAAAATCTTGTAAATTTGTGCAAGAAAAGAATTACACCTGAGGTAATTAACAGCTGGTTTAAATATTTGAAAACAGACCAGTAAGTTCTGGTAATGATGGAGACGAAGAATGATTATAATTAATATGTTTAAACTTATAAATCACTTTCGAATTTATAGTAATTAAGAAAAATGATTGTGCATAATTATAACCTTCTTCATTTTCTGAACACTTAATAAATGTTAAAAAAAAAAAAAAACCAACTGACTTTTTCTTTGATAGACTACACAATAAGATTACGCTTTTAAAATCATATATATGGCCACGTAAAACAAGGTGTAAACCTCAAATTAAATACAAATAATCAAAATTGACAATAGTCTCGATGAAACTGCATTTTACCAATTTACATATGAAACCGACTAAATGCAAGACTTTACTAATGAATTCGTGTATAACAAGCTTTTAATCAGAATTCGTTTACCGAGACTACAAAGAAAGTGTAATCTGTAAAGCGTATTCTTTCTTACGACTATGACATTGTGAAGGATCTACTGAAATTTCAATAATTTTTTAGGTCTCAAAACTATGTTCACTCCATTTAATATGTTTTCGCAGTAGACCCTCGCAATGTTCCACGGCCCCGTAGCCCAGTAGTGACCTTCGGTAGTATCCCTGCCAGTCGCGCTAGGGGTTCCGAGTTCGATTCCCGTTCTTGCAGATATTTATGTGAACGAAAAACTTGGGACTATGTTGTTTGCGTTGCTTTTTTTTAGTCGTGTGCGTCCATACTACCCGGAGCACAGGTAATGTTAGTGCGGGCATGGGACTGAGAGTTTTTTTTTAATGTATAAACGATCATACAAATGAGATAAAATAATGTGACTAGCAATAGAACATTAGATATATTCTGACAGATACACAAAAGTGTGATAAAGTATGTCCGTCTGTGATTTCTGTGTGGTGTGATTAAAAAAGTAATATCTTATATCTACAACGTACGTATTTAATAAGTAAATTACAAATGATGTTTCTTTAATTTCTTAGCTTTATAACTTTAAGAGACTATTTATTTACTCGTATCAACCAAGTTGATTCATAATCATAATTATTCGATTCATATTATTATAAACTAATTATTGGTTTTTCATGTTTGTTTCATGCTACTATTCCATCAACACGTAAATTCACATTTTAATACCTTTACGATAACATCTTGAATGTCGTGATCGTGTCGTCGGTACTCATAGCGTCATAAGGGCGTGTACTCATTTTCCTCATCATTAGGTGTGTTATGTTACTGTATCATTACTCAGTACAAACATTTTCAACAAACGCCGAAAATATGCCTTGACAAAGGTAATTTATTTCCGGGCATATTAAAATAGTTCGGTCTCAAAGGCAAACTGACATCACATTTGCATATTTCGCTTATTCTCGTGGATTTTCATTTTTCGCTCCAAATCATTCATACTATGTTATAAACCATTATTAACGAATAATACAATATTATTTTGAACGGTTAATACTAGTAGTTATTTGAAGGTTTGGAATCAGTCAGCATAATAAACTTCATAAGGCGTCTTCGGATTAATTATTCAAATTAGCAATATTTGAATT